>NW_025556916.1:0-137593 GCF_020424385.1 Procambarus clarkii
GAATCGATTCATTAGTCTTTAAAACAATAAAAAATGTTTGAGATTTGCAAATAACTGACTGATAAATCTAATGAGGTTGTCATCATGAACGAGACTATCTTGAGATGATTTCGGGGCTTTTTAGTGTCCTCGCGGCCCGGTCCTCGACCAGGCCTCCACCCCCAGGAAGCAGCCCGTGACAGCTGACTAGCACCTAGGTACATATTTTACTGCTAGGTAACAGGGGGATAGGGAGAAAGAAACTCTGCCCAATGTTTCTCGCCGGCGCCTGGGATCGAACCCAGGATCACAAGTGCAGCGTGCTGTCCGCTCGGCCGACCGGCTCCCGGTCCGACTACGACTACGTTAATTAAATAGAAGAACTTCTTAATGATAAGAATACTTGACTGACGAAAAGTAAATATCTAACTGAGAAAGTCATGTCGTATTTAAAAAAAAAATTAGAAGTTTATTTCAGATTAATAGAATTATTACATAACTTAAGACTAAATTACCCTCTTTGCCATATATGAATGGCTTTATTAAGACACATAAAGTCAATAATCTTGCAAGGCCGATTGTCAGCTCAGTGGCGTCTGTCTTACAAATTGTCTACCTGACAGGTGGAGATATTGCTCCCGCTAGTAAGAGCTCTACCTATTTACTAGTGACTTGACATGACTAAGAATTTTATGTCCAAACCTAAGATAGATTCACACTTTCAATAGTCTGCTTGTACATCCTTACACGTAAAACATAGACAAATCTCCCATATACACACCTAAGAATTTTAATATCAATGTGGCTTTTACAATGTAAAGACATTACAAAATGGGCTGATTACAAATTTGCCTATATCCTCTTGCAGTTGTGTCTATCAAATGTTGTGTAAATAATGTAGTGTGGTTTATATTGGTTAGACAGAAGGTAAGTAATTATAAAGAGAAGGCACCAAAGGTCAAAACAGGAAAATCCTTGATTATTTAGGAAAACACAAATATATTATTATGACTGGACAATATTCTATTGCCTTATTCTGTTATTAAAGTCAGAGAGGTTTTCCGAGTGATTTGTTCGATGCAACGAGGTAAAACTTAAAATATTGGAACACACACACACACACACACACACACACACACACACACACACACACACACACACACACACACACACACACACACACACACACACACACACACACACACACACACACACACACACACACACACACACACACACACACACACACACACACACACACACACACACACACACACACACACACACACACACACACACACACACACACACACACACACACACACACACACACACACACACACACACACACACACATACACAAGGGGGCCTGGTAGCCTGGTGGATAGCGCGCAGGACTCTTAATTCTGTGGCGCGGGTTCGATTCCCGCACGAGGCAGAAACAAATGGGCAAAGTTTCTTTCACCCTAAGTGCCCCTGTTACCTAGCAGTAAATAGGTACCTGGGAGTTAGTCAGCTGTCACGGGCTGCTTCCTGGGGTGTGTGTGTGTGTGGTGTGGAAAAAAAAGTAGTTAGTAAACAGTTGATTGACAGTTGAGAGGCGGGCCGAAAGAGCAAAGCTCAACCCCCGCAAAAACACAACTAGTAAACACACACACACACACACACACACACACACACACACACACACACACACACACACACACACACACACACACACACACACACACACACACACACGCACACACACACACAGACACACAGACACACACACATACACACACGCACACACGCACGCACACACAAAGGTTGTGGAAGCAAATTCTATTCATAACTTTAAACACAAATATCGAAAGGCGCTCTACCGTCAAGCCCAACAACTTGAGCTGGACGGTAGAGCGACGGTCACGCTTCATGCAGATCGGCGTTCAATCCCAGACCGTCCAAGTGATTGGGCACCTTTCCTTCCCCCCCCCCGTTCCATCCCAAATCCTTATCCTAATCCCTTCCATGTGCTATTTAGTCTAATGGCTTGGCGCTTTTTCCTGATAGTTCGCTTCCTCTCTCCTTCTCCTATTTCCAACATTTTTTTGAAGTAAAATTTATTAGTTTATTTTAGGATTTATCATCTTACAATCATTAAGGTTGATCCTGCAGGCACAAATAGGTGAGTACAAATAGATGAGTACAGACACACACACACACACTGTGGAATAAACCATTTCCTACACCACACAGTATACACAGATACCGGGAGCAGCTGCAGCAGTATACGCCACACAGTATACACAGATACCGGGAGCAGCTGCAGCAGTATACGCTGCTCCTGGACGCCCACTTTGAAAATTGGCCGCCTTAATGTCGTATACCAAAGGTCTTACTCTCCGACCTCGAAAAAATTGTCTCCATCCTTCACACGAAAGATTTTTAGCGAGAAATCTCAGGAAGTCAAGTCTTGAATGTTGGGCAAGGTCGATACTGGCTCTGGGAACCCTTCCAAACATCTTGGAATATTTTGCATACCGGAAGAACATCTTTAGAGGCACGTATCTTGTTGTCAGTGGCACGTATCCTGTTGTCAGTGGCACGTAACTTGTTGTCAGTGGCACGTATCTTGTTGTCAGTGGCACGTATCTTGTTGTCAGTGGCACGTATCTTGTTGTCAGTGGCACGTATCCTGTTGTCAGTGGCACGTATCTTGTTGTCAGTGGCACGTATCTTGTTGTCAGTGGCACGTATCTTGTTGTCAGTGGCATGTATCTTGTTGTCAGTGGCACGTATCTTGTTGTCAGTGACACGTATCATGTTGTCAGTGGCACGTATCTTGTTGTCAGTGGCACGTATCTTGTTGTCAGTGACACGTATCATGTTGTCAGTGGCACGTATCTTGTTGTCAGTGGCACATATTTTGTTGTCAGTGGCATGTATCATGGTGTTAGTGGCACGTATCTTGTTGTCAGTGGCACGTATCTTGTTGTCAGTGGCACGTATCCTGTTCTCAGTGGCACTTATCTTGTTGTCAGTGGCATGTATGAGGTTGTCAGTGGCACGTATTTTGTTGTCAGTGGCACGTATCATGGTGTCAGTGGCACGTATCAGGTTGTCAGTGGCACGTATTTTGTTGTCAGTGGCACGTATCTTGTTGTCAGTGGCACGTATCTTGTTGTCAGTGGCACGTATCTTGTTATTAGTTACACGTATCCTGTTGTCAGTGGCACGTATCATGTTGTCAGTGGCATGTATCTTGTTGTCAGTGGCACGTATCGTGTTATCAGTGGCATGTATCTTGTTGTCAGTGGCACGTATCTTGTTGTCAGTGGCACGTATCCTGTTGTCAGTGGCACGTATCCTCTTGTCAGTTGTACGGATCAGGTTGTCAGTGGCACGTATCCTCTTGTCAGTTGTACGGATCAGGTTGTCAGTGGCACGTATCCTCTTGTCAGTGACACGTATCCTCTTGTCAGTGGCACGTATCCTGTTGTCAGTGGCACTTATCTTGTTGTCAGTGGCACGTATCAGGTTGTCAGTGGCACGTATTTTGTTGTCAGTGGCACGTATTTTGTTGTCAGTGGCACGTATCATGGTGTCAGTGGCACGTATCTTGTTGTCAGTGGCACGTATCATGTTGTCAGTGGCACGTATCCTGTTGTCAGTGGCACGTATCCTCTTGTCAGTGGCACGTATCGTGTTATCAGTGGCATGTATCTTATTGTCAGTGGCACGTATCTTGTTGTCAATGGCACGTATCCTGTTGTCAGTGGCACGTATACTGTTGTCAGTGGCACGTATCTTGTTGTCAGTAGCACGTATCAAGGTGTCAGTGGCACGTATCTTGTTGTCAGTGGCACGTATCATGGTGTCAGTGGCACGTATCTTGTTGTCAGTGGCACGAATCATGTTGTCAGTGGCACGTATCTTGTTGTCAGTGGCACGTATCTTGTTGTCAGTGGCACGTATCTTGTTGTCAGTGGCACGAATCTTGTTGTCAGTGGCACGTTTCATGTTGTCAGTGGCACGTATCTTGTTGTCAGTGACACGTGTCTTGTTGTCAGTGGCACGTGTCTTGTTGTCAGTGGCACGTATCTTGTTGTCAGTGGCACGTATTTTGTTGTCAGTGGCATGTATCATGGTTTTAGTGGCACGTATCTTGTTGTCAGTGGCACGTATCTTGTTGTCAGTGGCACGTATCTTGTTGTCAGTGGCACGTGTCTTGTTGTCAGTGGCACGTATCTTGTTGTCAGTGAAACGTATTTTGTTGTCAGTGGCACGTATCCTGTTGTCAGTGGCACTTATCTTGTTGTCAGTGGCACGTATCAGGTTGTCAGTGGCACGTATTTTGTTGTCAGTGGCACGTATCATGGTGTCAGTGGCACGTATCAGGTTGTCAGTGGCACGTATTTTGTTGTCAGTGGCACGTATCTTGTTGTCAGTGGCACGTATCTTGTTATTAGTTACACGTATCCTGTTGTCAGTGGCACGTATCATGTTATTAGTTACACGTATCTTGTTGTCAGTGGCATGTATCTTGTTGTCAGTGGCATGTATCTTGTTGTCAGTGGCACGTATCGTGTTATCAGTGGCATGTATCTTGTTTTCAGTGGCACGTATCTTGTTGTCAGTGGCACGTATTTTGTTGTCAGTGACACGTATCAGGTTGTCAGTGGCGCGTATCTTGTTGTCAGTGGCAAGTATCCTCTTGTCAGTGGCACGTATCCTCTTGTCAGTGGCACGTATCAGGTTGTCAGTGGCACGTATCCTCTTGTCAGTGGCACGTATCCTGTTGTCAGTGGCACGTATCCTGTTGTCAGTGGCACGTATCTTGTTGTCAGTGGCACGTATCTTGTTGTCAGTGGCACGTATCTTGTTGTCAGTGGCACGTATCTTGTTGTCAGTGGCACGAATCTTGTTGTCAGTGGCACGTTTCATGGTGTCAGTGGCACGTATCTTGTTGTCAGTGTCACGTGTCTGGTTGTTAGTGGCACGTATCTTGTTGTCACTGACACGTGTCTTGTTGTCAGTGGCACGTATTTTGTTGTCAGTGGCATGTATCATGGTTTCAGTGGCATGTATCTTGTTGTCAGTGGCACGTATCTTGTTGTCAGTGGCACGTATCTTGTTGTCAGTGGCACGTATCTTGTTGTCAGTGGCACGTATCTTGTTGTCAGTGGCACGTATCATGTTGTCAGTGGCACGTATCTTGTTGTCAGTGGCACGTATTTTGTTGTCAGTGGCACGTATCTTGTTGTCAGTGGCACGTATCTTGTTGTCAGTGGCACGTATCTTGTTATTAGTGGCACGTATCCTGTTGTCAGTGGCATGTATCATGTTATTAGTTACACGTATCCTGTTGTCAGTGGCACGTATCTTGTTGTCAGTGGCATGTATATTGTTGTCAGTGGCACGTATCGTGTTATCAGTGACATGTATCATGTTGTCAGTGGCACGTATCTTGTTGTCAGTGGCACGTATTTTGTTGTCAGTGGCACGTATCAGGTTGTCAGTGGCGCGTATCTTGTTGTCAGTGGCAAGTATCCTCTTGTCAGTGGCACGTATCCTCTTGTCAGTTGCACGGTTCAGGTTGTCAGTGGCACGTATCCTCTTGTCAGTGGCACGTATCCTGTTGTCAGTGGCACGTATCCTGTTGTCAGTGGCACGTATCTTGTTGTCAGTGGCACGTATCTTGTTGTCAGTGGCACGTATCTTGTTGTCAGTGGCACGTATCTTGTTGTCAGTGGCACGTTTCATGGTGTCAGTGGCACGTATCCTGTTGTCAGTGGCACGTATCTTGTTGTCAGTGGCACGTGTCTTGTTGTCAGTGGCACGTATCTTGTTGTCACTGACACGTGTCTTGTTGTCAGTGGCACGTGTCTTGTTGTCAGTGGCACGTATCCTGTTGTCAGTGGCACGTATCATGTTATTAGTTACACGTATCTTGTTGTCAGTGGCATGTATCTTGTTGTCAGTGGCATGTATCTTGTTGTCAGTGGCACGCATCGTGTTATCAGTGGCATGTATCTTGTTTTCAGTGGCACGTATCTTGTTGTCAGTGGCACGTATTTTGTTGTCAGTGACACGTATCAGGTTGTCAGTGGCACGTATCCTCTTGTCAGTTGCACGGATCAGGTTGTCAGTGGCACGTATCCTCTTGTCAGTGGCACGTATCCTGTTGTCAGTGGCACGTATCCTGTTGTCAGTGGCACGTATCTTGTTGTCAGTGGCACGTATCTTGTTGTCAGTGGCACGTATCTTGTTGTCAGTGGCACGAATCTTGTTGTCAGTGGCACGAATCTTGTTGTCAGTGGCACGTTTCATGGTGTCAGTGGCACGTATCTTGTTGTCAGTGACACGTGTCTTTTTGTCAGTGGCACGTGTCTTGTTGTCAGTGGCACGTATCTTGTTGTCAGTGGCACGTATTTTGTTGTCAGTGGCATGTATCATGGTTTTAGTGTCATGTATCTTGTTGTCAGTGGCACGTATCTTGTTGTCAGTGGCACGTATCTTGTTGTCAGTGGCACGTGTCTTGTTGTCAGTGGCACGTATCTTGTTGTCAGTGGCACTTATCATGGTGTCAGTGGCACGTATCAGGTTGTCAGTGGCACGTATTTTGTTGTCAGTGGCACGTATCTTGTTGTCAGTGGCACGTATCTTGTTGTCAGTGGCACGTATCTTGTTATTAGTTACACGTATCCTGTTGTCAGTGGCATGTATCATGTTATTAGTTACACGTATCCTGTTGTCAGTGGCACGTATCTTGTTGTCAGTGGCATGTATCTTGTTGTCAGTGGCACGTATCATGTTATCAGTGACATGTATCTTGTTGTCAGTGGCACGTATCTTGTTGTCAGTGGCACGTATTTTGTTGTCAGTGGCACGTATCAGGTTGTCAGTGGCGCGTATCTTGTTGTCAGTGGCAAGTATCCTCTTGTCAGTGGCACGTATCCTCTTGTCAGTTGCACGGATCAGGTTGTCAGTGGCACGTATCCTCTTGTCAGTGACACGTATCCTGTTGTCAGTGGCACGTATCCTGTTGTCAGTGGCACGTATCTTGTTGTCAGTGGCACGTATCTTGTTGTCAGTGGCACGTATCTTGTTGTCAGTGGCACGAATCTTGTTGTCAGTGGCACGTTTCATGGTGTCAGTGGCACGTATCCTGTTGTCAGTGGCACGTATCTTGTTGTCAGTGGCACGTGTCTTGTTGTTAGTGGCACGTATCTTGTTGTCAGTGACACGTGTCTTGTTGTCAGTGGCACGTGTCTTGTTGTCAGTGGCACGTATCTTGTTGTCAGTGGCACGTATTTTGTTGTCAGTGGCATGTATCATGGTGTTAGTGGCCCGTATCTTGTTGTCAGTGGCACGTATCTTGTTGTCAGTGGCACGTATCTTGTTGTCAGTGGCACGTGTCTTGTTGTCAGTGGCACGTATCTTGTTGTCAGTGAAACGTATTTTGTTGTCAGTGGCACGTATCCTGTTGTCAGTGGCACTTATTTTGTTGTCAGTGGCACGTATCAAGTTGTCAGTGGCACGTATTTTGTTGTCAGTGGCACGTATTTTATTGTCAGTGGCATGTATCTTGTTATTAGTTACACGTATCCTGTTGTCAGTGGCACGTATCATGTTATTAGTTACACGTATCCCGTTGTCAGTGGCACGTATCTTGTTGTCAGTGGCATGTATCTTGTTGTCAGTGGCACGTATCGTGTTATCAGTGGCATGTATCTTGTTGTCAGTGGCACGTATCTTGTTGTCAGTGGCGCGTATCTTGTTGTCAGTGGCAAGTATCCTCTTGTCAGTGGCACGTATCCTCTTGTCAGTTGCACGGATCAGGTTGTCAGTGGCACGTATCCTCTTGTCAGTGGCACGTATCCTGTTGTCAGTGGCACGTATCCTGTTGTCAGTGGCACGTATCTTGTTGTCAGTGGCACGTATCTTGTTGTCAGTGGCACGTATCTTGTTGTCAGTGGCACGTATCTTGTTGTCAGTGGCACGTATCATGTTGTCAGTGGCACGTATCCTGTTGTCAGTGGCACGTATCTTGTTGTCAGTGGCACGTATCTTGTTGTCAGTGGCACGTATCTTGTTGTCAGTGGCACGTATCTTGTTGTCAGTGGCACGTATCTTGTTGTCAGTGGCACGTATCCTGTTGTCAGTGGCACGTATCTTGTTATCAGTGGCACGTATCTTGTTGTCAGTGGCACGTATCTTGTTGTCAGTGGCATGTACCTTGTTGTCAGTGGCATGTATCTTGTTGTCAGTGGCATGTATCTTGTTGTCAGTGGCTTGTATCTTGTTGTCAGTGGCACGTATCTTGTTATCAGTGGCACGTATCTTGTTATCAGTGGCACGTATCTTGTTATCAGTTGCACGTATCTTGATGTTAGTGCCACGTATCCTGTTGGTCAGTGGCACGTATCCTGTTGTCAGTGGCACGTATCTTGTTGTCAGTGGCACGTATCTTGTTGTCAGTGGCACGTATCTTGTTGTCAGTGGCACGTATCTTGTTGTCAGTGGCACGTATCTTGTTGTCAGTGTTGTCAGTGGCATCGTTGTCAGTGGCACGTATCTTGTTGTCAGTGGCACGTATCTTGTTGTCAGTGGCACATATCTTTTTGTCAGTGGCACGTATCTTGTTGTCAGTGGCACGTATCTTGTTGTCAGTGGCACGTATTTGTTGTCAGTGGTATCATGTTGTCAGTGGCACGTATCATGTTGTCAGTGTATCTTGTTGTCAGTGGCACGTATCTTGTTGTCAGTGGCACGTATCTTGTTGTCAGTGGCACGTATCTTGTTGTCAGTGGCACGTATCTTGTTGTCAGTGGCACTTATCATGGTGTCAGTGGCACGTATCTTGTTGTCAGTGGCACGTATTTTGTTGTCAGTGGCACGTATCTTGTTGTCAGTGGCACGTATCTTGTTGTCAGTGGCACGTATCTTGTTATCAGTTGGCACGTATCCTGTTGTCAGTGGCATGTATCATGTTGTCAGTGGCACGTATCCTGTTGTCAGTGGCACGTATCTTGTTGTCAGTGGCATGTATCTTGTTGTCAGTGGCACGTATCGTGTTGTCAGTGGACATGTATCTTGTTGTCAGTGGCACGTATCTTGTTGTCAGTGGCACGTATCTTGTTGTCAGTGGCACGTATCTTGTTGTCAGTGGCACGTATCTTGTTGTCAGTGGCACGTATCTTGTTGTCAGTGGCACGTATCCTGTTGTCAGTGGCACGTATCTTGTTGTCAGTGGCACGTATCCTGTTGACAGTGGCACGTATCCTGTTGTCAGTGGCACGTATCCTGGTGTCAGTGGCACGTATCTTGTTGTCAGTGGCACGTATCTTGTTGTCAGTGGCACGTATCTTGTTGTCAGTGGCACGTATCTTGTTGTCAGTGGCACGTATCATGTTGTCAGTGGCACGTATCATGGTGTCAGTGGCACGTATCTTGGTGTCAGTGGCACGTATCTTGTTGTCATTGGCATGTATCTTGTTGTCAGTGGCACGTATCATGTTGTCAGTGGCACATATCTTGGTGTCAGTGGCACATATCTTGGTGTCAATGGCACGTATCTTGTCAGTGGCATGTATCATGGTGTAATGGGCACGTATCATGTGGTCAATGGTATGTATCTTGTTGACAGTGGCACATATCATGGTGTCAATGGAATGTTTCTTGTTGTCAGTGGCACGTATCTTGTTGTCAGTGACATGTATTTTGTTGTCAGTGGCACGTATCTTGTTGTCAGTGGCACTTATTTTGTTGTCAGTGGCACGTATCTTGTTGTCAGTGGCATGTACCTGTTGTCAATGGCACGTATCATGGTGTCAGTGGCACGTATCATGTTGTCAGTGGCACATATCATGTTGTCAGTGGCACGTATCATGCTGTCACTGGCACGTATCCTGTTGTTAGTGGCACGTATCTTGTTGTCAGTGGCATGCATCTTGTTGTCAGTGGCACGTATCTTGTTGTCAGTGGCACGTATCTTGTTGTCAGTGGCAGGTATCTTGTTCTCAGTGGCACGTATCTTGTTGTCAGTGGTATCTTGTTGTAGTGGCCTCTTGTCAGTGGCACGTATCCTGTTGTCAGTGGCACGTATCAGGTTGTCAGTGGCACGTATCCTGTTGTCAGTGGCACGTATCGTGTTGTCAGTGGCACGTATCCTGTTGTCAGTGGCACGTATCCTGTTGTCAGTGGCACATATCTTGTTGTCAGTGGCACGTATTTTGTTGTCAGTGGCACGTATCATGTTGTCAGTGGCACGTATCTTGTTGTCAGTGGCATGTATCTTGTTGTCAGTGGCACGTATCTTGTTGTCAGTGGCACGTATCTTGGTGTCAGTGGCACGTATCTTGTTGTCAGTGGCACGTATCATGTTGTCAGTGGCACGTATCTTGTTGTCAGTGGCACGTATCATGTTGTCAGTGGCACGTATCCTGTTGTCAGTGGCACGTATCCTCTTGTCAGTGGCACGTATCGTGTTGTCAGTGGCATGTATCTTGTTGTCAGTGGCACGTATCTTGTTGTCAGTGGCACGTATCTTGTTGTCAGTGGCACGTATCTTGTTGTCAGTGGCACGTATCTTGTTGTCAGTGGCACGTATCTTGTTGTCAGTGGCACGTATCTTGTTGTCAGTGGCACGTATCTTGTTGTCAGTGGCACGTATCTTGTTGTCAGTGGCACGTATCTTGTTGTCAGTCGTTGTCAGTGGCACGTATCTTGTTGTCAGTGGCACGTATCAGGTTGTCAGTGGCACGTATCTTGTTGTCAGTGGCACGTATCTTGTTGTCAGTGGCACGTATCATGTTGTCAGTGGCACGTATCTTGTTGTCAGTGGCACGTATCTTGTTGTCAGTGGCACGTATCATGTTGTCAGTGGCACGTATCTTGTTGTCAGTGGCACGTATCTTGTTGTCAGTGGCACGTATCTTGTTGTCAGTGGCACGTATCTTGTTGTCAGTGGCACGTATCACGTATTGTTGTCAGTGGCACGTATCTTGTTGTCAGTGGCACGTATCTTGTTGTCAGTGGCACGTATCTTGTTGTCAGTGGCACGTATCTTGTTGTCAGTGGCACGTATCATGTTGTCAGTGGCACGTATCTTGTTGTCAGTGGCACGTATCTTGTTGTCAGTGGCATGTATCTTGTTGTCAGTGGCACGTATCTTGTTGTCAGTGGCACGTATCTTGTTGTCAGTGGCACGTATCATGTTGTCAGTGGCACGTATCTTGTTGTCAGTGGCACGTATCTTGTTGTCAGTGGCACGTATCTTGTTGTCAGTGGCACGTATTTTGTTGTCAGTGGCACGTATCATGTTGTCAGTGGCACGTATCTTGTTGTCAGTGGCACGTATCTTGTTGTCAGTGGCACGTATCTTGTTGTCAGTGGCACGTATCTTGTTGTCAGTGGCACGTATCTTGTTGTCAGTGGCACGTATATGTTGTCAGTGGCATCCTGTTGTCAGTGGCACGTATCATGTTGTCAGTGGCACGTATCTTGTTGTCAGTGGCACGTATCTTGTTGTCAGTGGCACGTATCTTGTTGTCAGTGGCACGTATCTTGTTGTCAGTGGCACGTATCCTGTTGTCAGTGGCACGTATCCTGTTGTCAGTGGCACGTATCTTGTTGTCAGTGACACGTATCCTGTTGTCAGTGGCACGTATCTTGTTGTCAGTGGCACGTATCTTGTTGTCAGTGGCACGTATCCTGTTGTCAGTGGCACGTATCCTGTTGTCAGTGGCACGTATCTTGTTGTCAGTGGCACGTATCTTGTTGTCAGTGGCACGTATCTTGTTGTCAGTGGCACGTATCTTGTTGTCAGTGGCACGTCATCGTATGTTGTCAGTGGCACGTATCTTGTTGTCAGTGGCACGTATCATGTTGTCAGTGGCACGTATCCTGTTGTCAGTGGCATCTTGTTGTATGGCACGTATCCTGTTGTCAGTGGCACGTATCTTGTTGTCAGTGGCACGTATCTTGTTGTCAGTGGCACGTATCTTGTTGTCAGTGGCACGTATCTTGTTGTCAGTGGCACGTATCTTGTTGTCAGTGGCACGTATCTTGTTGTGGCAGTATCTTGTTGTCAGTGGCACGTATCTTGTTGTCAGTGGCACGTATCTTGTTGTCAGTGGCACGTATCTTGTTGTCAGTGGCACGTATCTTGTTGTCAGTGGCACGTATCTTGTTGTCAGTGGCACGTATCTTGTTGTCAGTGGCACGTATCTTGTTGTCAGTGGCACGTATCTTGTTGTCAGTGGCACGTATCTTGTTGTCAGTGGCACGTATCTTGTTGTCAGTGGCACGTATCTTGTTGTCAGTGGCACGTATCTTGTTGTCAGTGGCACGTATCTTGTTGTCAGTGGCACGTATCTTGTTGTCAGTGGCACGTATCTTGTTGTCAGTGGCACGTATCTTGTTGTCAGTGGCACGTATCTTGTTGTCAGTGGCACGTATCTTGTTGTCAGTGGCACGTATCTTGTTGTCAGTGGCACGTATCTTGTTGTCAGTGGCACGTATCTTGTTGTCAGTGGCACGTATCTTGTTGTCAGTGGCACGTATCTTGTTGTCAGTGGCACGTATCTTGTTGTCAGTGGCACGTATCTTGTTGTCAGTGGCACGTATCTTGTTGTCAGTGGCACGTATCTTGTTGTCAGTGGCACGTATCTTGTTGTCAGTGGCACGTATCTTGTTGTCAGTGGCACGTATCTTGTTGTCAGTGGCACGTATCTTGTTGTCAGTGGCACGTATCTTGTTGTCAGTGGCACGTATCTTGTTGTCAGTGGCACGTATCTTGTTGTCAGTGGCACGTATCATGTTGTCAGTGGCACGTATCTTGTTGTCAGTGGCACGTATCTTGTTGTCAGTGGCACGTATCTTGTTGTCAGTGGCACGTATCTTGTTGTCAGTGGCGTACAGTGGCTATCTTGTTGTCAGTGGCACGTATCTTGTTGTCAGTGGCACGTATCTTGTTGTCAGTGGCACGTATCTTGTTGTCAGTGGCACGTATCTTGTTGTCAGTGGCACGTATCTTGTTGTCAGTGGCACGTATCTTGTTGTCAGTGGCACGTATCTTGTTGTCAGTGGCACGTATCTTGTTGTCAGTGGCACGTATCTTGTTGTCAGTGGCACGTATCTTGTTGTCAGTGGCACGTATCTTGTTGTCAGTGGCACGTATCTTGTTGTCAGTGGCACGTATCTTGTTGTCAGTGGCACGTATCTTGTTGTCAGTGGCACGTATCTTGTTGTCAGTGGCACGTATCATGTTGTCAGTGGCACGTATCTTGTTGTCAGTGGCACGTATCTTGTTGTCAGTGGCACGTATCTTGTTGTCAGTGGCACGTATCTTGTTGTCAGTGGCAGTGGCACGTATCTTGTTGTCAGTGGCACGTATCTTGTTGTCAGTGGCACGTATCTTGTTGTCAGTGGCACGTATCATGTTGTCAGTGGCACGTATCTTGTTGTCAGTGGCACGTATCTTGTTGTCAGTGGCACGTATCTTGTTGTCAGTGGCACGTATCTTGTTGTCAGTGGCACGTATCTTGTTGTCAGTGGCAGTGGCGTATCTTGTTGTCAGTGGCACGTATCTTGTTGTCAGTGGCACGTATCTTGTTGTCAGTGGCACGTATCTTGTTGTCAGTGGCACGTATCTTGTTGTCAGTGGCACGTATCTTGTTGTCAGTGGCACGTATCTTGTTGTCAGTGGCACGTATCTTGTTGTCAGTGGCACGTATCTTGTTGTCAGTGGCACGTATCTTGTTGTCAGTGGCACGTATCTTGTTGTCAGTGGCACGTATCTTGTTGTCAGTGGCACGTATCTTGTTGTCAGTGGCACGTATCTTGTTGTCAGTGGCACGTATCTTGTTGTCAGTGGCACGTATCTTGTTGTCAGTGGCACGTATCTTGTTGTCAGTGGCACGTATCTTGTTGTCAGTGGCACGTATCTTGTTGTCAGTGGCACGTATCTTGTTGTCAGTGGCACGTATCTTGTTGTCAGTGGCACGTATCAGTGGCACGTATCTTGTTGTCAGTGGCACGTATCTTGTTGTCAGTGGCACGTATCGTATGTTGTCAGTGGCACGTATCTTGTTGTCAGTGTTGTCAGTGGCACGTATCAGTTGTTGTCAGTGGCACGTATCTTGTTGTCAGTGGCACGTATCGTATCTTGTTGTCAGTGGCACGTATCTTGTTGTCAGTGGCACGTATCTTGTTGTCAGTGGCACGTATCTTGTTGTCAGTGGCACGTATCTTGTTGTCAGTGGCACGTATCATGTTGTCAGTGGCACGTATCTTGTTGTCAGTGGCACGTATCGTGTTGTCAGTGGCAAGTATCTTGTTGTCAGTGGCACGTATCTTGTTGTCAGTGGCACGTATCATGTTATCAGTGGCACTTTTGTCAGTGGCACATATCATGTTGTCAGTGGGACGTATCTTGTTTTCAGCGACACGTATCTTGTTGTCAGTGGCACATTTGTCAGTGGCACATATCGTTTTCTCAGTGGCACGTATCTTGTTGTCAATGGCAATGGCACGTATCATGTTGTCAGTCAGTGGCACATATCGTTTTCTCAGTGGCACGTATCTTGTTGTCAATGGCACGTATCATGTTGTCAGTGGCACATATCTTGTTGTCAGTGGGAAGTATCTTGTTATCAGTGGCACGTATCTTTTTGTCAGTAGCACGTTTCCTGTTTTCAATGGCACGTATCTTGTTGTCAGTGGAACGTATCATATTGTCAGTGGCATGTATCATGTTGTCTGTGGCACGTGTCATTTTGTCTTTGGCATGTATCCTGTTGTCAGTGGCACGTATCTTGTTGTCAGTGGCACGTATCGTGTTGTCAGTGGCACGTATCTTGTTGTCAGTGGCACGTATCTTGTTGTCAGTGGCACGTATCTTGTTGTCAGTGGCACGTATCTTGTTGTCAGTGGCACGTATCTTGTTGTCAGTGGCACGTATCTTGTTGTCAGTGGCACGTATCACGTGTTGTCAGTGGCACGTATCTTGTTGTCAGTGGCACGTATCTTGTTGTCAGTGGCACGTATCTTGTTGTCAGTGGCACGTATCTTGTTGTCAGTGGCACGTATCAGTGTTGTCAGTGGCACGTATCTTGTTGTCAGTGGCACGTATCTTGTTGTCAGTGGCACGTATCTTGTTGTCAGTGGCACGCACGTATCTTGTTGTCAGTGGCACGTATTGTTGTCAGTGGCACGTATCTTGTTGTCAGTGGCACGTATCTTGTTGTCAGTGGCACGTATCTTGTTGTCAGTGGCACGTATCTTGTTGTCAGTGGCACGTATCTTGTTGTCAGTGGCACGTATCTT
This sequence comes from Procambarus clarkii, assembly GCF_020424385.1. Lineage (NCBI taxonomy): Eukaryota > Metazoa > Arthropoda > Malacostraca > Decapoda > Cambaridae > Procambarus > Procambarus clarkii. Next base: position 15,292 of record NW_025556916.1, read on the forward strand.
GTTGTCAGTGGCACGTATCTTGTTGTCAGTGGCACGTATCTTGTTGTCAGTGGCACGTATCTTGTTGTCAGTGGCACGTATCTTGTTGTCAGTGGCACGTATCTTGTTGTCAGTGGCACGTATCTTGTTGTCAGTGGCACGTATCTTGTTGTCAGTGGCACGTATCTTGTTGTCAGTGGCACGTATCTTGTTGTCAGTGGCACGTATCTTGTTGTCAGTGGCACGTATCTTGTTGTCAGTGGCACGTAGTGGCACGTATTGTTGTCAGTGGCACGTATCTTGTTGTCAGTGGCACGTATCATGTTGTCAGTGGCACGTATCTTGTTGTCAGTGGCACGTATCTTGTTGTCAGTGGCACGTATCTTGTTGTCAGTGGCACGTATCTTGTTGTCAGTGGCACGTATCTTGTTGTCAGTGGCACGTATCTTGTTGTCAGTGGCACGTATCTTGTTGTCAGTGGCACGTATCACGTATCTTGTTGTCAGTGGCACGTATCTTGTTGTCAGTGGCACGTATCTTGTTGTCAGTGGCACGTATCTTGTTGTCAGTGGCACGTATGGCACGTATCTTGTTGTCAGTGGCACGTATCTTGTTGTCAGTGGCACGTATCTTGTTGTCAGTGGCACGTATCTTGTTGTCAGTGGCACGTATCTTGTTGTCAGTGGCACGTATCTTGTTGTCAGTGCACACGTATCTTGTTGTCAGTGGCACGTATCTTGTTGTCAGTGGCACGTATTGTTGTCATGGCACGTATGTTGTCAGTGGCACGTATCTTGTTGTCAGTGGCACGTATCTTGTTGTCAGTGGCACGTATCATGTTGTCAGTGGCACGTATCTTGTTGTCAGTGGCACGTATCTTGTTGTCAGTGGCACGTATCTTGTTGTCAGTGGCACGTATCTTGTTGTCAGTGGCACGTATCTTGTTGTCAGTGGCACGTATCTTGTTGTCAGTGGCACGTATCTTGTTGTCAGTGGCACGTATCTTGTTGTCAGTGGCACGTATCTTGTTGTCAGTGGCACGTATCTTGTTGTCAGTGGCACGTATCTTGTTGTCAGTGGCACGTATCTTGTTGTCAGTGGCACGTATCTTGTTGTCAGTGGCACGTATCTTGTTGTCAGTGGCACGTATCTTGTTGTCAGTGGCACGTATCTTGTTGTCAGTGGCACGTATCTTGTTGTCAGTGGCACGTATCTTGTTGTCAGTGGCACGTATCTTGTTGTCAGTGGCACGTATCTTGTTGTCAGTGGCACGTATCTTGTTGTCAGTGGCACGTATCTTGTTGTCAGTGGCACGTATCTTGTTGTCAGTGGCACGTATCTTGTTGTCAGTGGCACGTATCTTGTTGTCAGTGGCACGTATCTTGTTGTCAGTGGCACGTATCTTGTTGTCAGTGGCACGTATCTTGTTGTCAGTGGCACGTATCTTGTTGTCAGTGGCACGTATCTTGTTGTCAGTGGCACGTATCATGTTGTCAGTGGCACGTATCTTGTTGTCAGTGGGATGTATCTTGTTTTCAGTGGCACGTATCTTGTTGTCAGTGGCACGTATCATGTTGTCAGTGGCATGTATCATGTTGTCAGTGGCATGTATCATTTTGTCTGTGGCACGTATCTTGTTGTCAGTGGCATGTATCTTGTTGTCAGTGGCACGTATCTTGTTGTCAGTGACACGTATCTTGTTGTCAGTGGCACGTATCTTGTTGTCAGTGGCACGTATCTTGTTGTCAGTGGCACGTATCTTGTTGTCAGTGGCACGTATCTTGTTGTCAGTGACACGTATCTTGTTGTCAGTGGCACGTATCATGTTGTCAGTGGCACGTATCTTGTTGTCAGTGGCACGTATCATGTTGTCAGTGGCACGTATCTTGTTGTCAGTGGGAAGTATCTTGTTATCAGTGGCACGTATCTTGTTGTCAGTAGCACGTATCATGTTTTCAGTGGCACGTATCTTGTTGTCAGTAGCACGTATCATATTGTCAGTGGCACGTATCTTGTTGTCAGTGGCACGTATCATGTTGTCAGTGGCACGTATCTTGTTGTCAGTGGCACGTATCTTGTTGTCAGTGGCACGTATGTTGTCAGTGGCACGTGTTGTCAGTGGCACGTATCTTGTTGTCAGTGGCACGTATCTTGTTGTCAGTGGCACGTATCCTGTTGTCAGTGGCACGTATCTTGTTGTCAGTGGCACGTATCTTGTTGTCAGTGGCACGTATTTTGCTGTCAATGGCACGTATCTTGTCAATGGCACGCATCATTGTGTCAGTGGCACGTATCATGGTGTCAGTGGCACGTATCTTGTAGTCAGTGGCACGTATCTTGTTGTCAGTGGCAGGTATCTTGTTGTCAGTGGCACGTATCTTGTTGTCAGTGGCACGTATCTTGTTGTCAGTGGCATGTATCTTGTAGTCAGTGGCACGTATCTTGTTGTCAGTGGCACGTATCTTGTTGTCAGTGGCACGTATCTTGTTGTCAGTGGCACGTATCTTTTTGTCAGTGGCACGTATCATAGTGTCAGTGGCACGTATCTTGTTGTCAGTGGCACGTATCTTGTTGTCAGTGGCACGTATCTTGTTGTCAGTGTATCATCTTGTTGTCAGTGGCACGTATCATGTTGTCAGTGGCACGTATCTTGTTGTCAGTGGCACGTATCTTGTTGTCAGTGGCACGTATCTTGTTGTCAGTGGCACGTATCTTGTTGTCAGTGGCACGTATCTTGTTGTCAGTGGCACGTATCATGTTGTCAGTGGCACGTATCATGTTGTCAGTGGCACGTATCATGTTGTCAGTGGCACGTATCATGTTGTCAGTGGCACGTATCTTGTTGTCAGTGGCACGTATCATGTTGTCAGTGGCACGTATCTTGTTGTCAGTGGCACGTATCTTGTTATCAGTGGCACGTATCTTGTTGTCAGTGGCACGTATCTTGTTGTCAGTGGCACGTATCTTGTTGTCAGTGGCACGTATCTTGTTGTCAGTGGCACGTATCTTGTTGTCAGTGGCACGTATCTTGTTGTCAGTGGCACGTATCTTGTTGTCAGTGGCACGTATCTTGTTGTCAGTGGCACGTATCTTGTTGTCAGTGGCACGTATCTTGTTGTCAGTGGCACGTATCTTGTTGTCAGTGGCACGTATCTTGTTGTCAGTGGCACGTATCTTGTTGTCAGTGGCACGTATCTTGTTGTCAGTGGCACGTATCTTGTTGTCAGTGGCACGTATCTTGTTGTCAGTGGCACGTATCTTGTTGTCAGTGGCACGTATCTTGTTGTCAGTGGCACGTATCTTGTTGTCAGTGGCACGTATCTTGTTGTCAGTGGCACGTATCTTGTTGTCAGTGGCACGTATCTTGTTGTCAGTGGCACGTATCTTGTTGTCAGTGGCACGTATCTTGTTGTCAGTGGCACGTAGTGGCACGTATGTTGTCAGTGGCACGTATCATGTTGTCAGTGGCACGTATCTTGTTGTCAGTGGCACGTATCTTGTTGTCAGTGGCACGTATCTTGTTGTCAGTGGCACGTATCTTGTTGTCAGTGGCACGTATCTTGTTGTCAGTGGCACGTATCTTGTTGTCAGTGGCACACGTATCTTGTTGTCAGTGGCACGTATCTTGTTGTCAGTGGCACGTATCTTGTTGTCAGTGGCACGTATCTTGTTGTCAGTGGCACGTATCTTGTTGTCAGTGGCACGTATCTTGTTGTCAGTGGCACGTATCTTGTTGTCAGTGGCACGTATCATGTTGTCAGTGGCACGTATCTTGTTGTCAGTGGCACGTATCTTGTTGTCAGTGGCACGTATCTTGTTGTCAGTGGCACGTATCTTGTTATCAGTGGCATGTATCTTGTTATCAGTGGCCCGTTTCTTGTTGTCAGTGGCATGTATCCTGTTGTCAGTGGCACATATCTTGCTATCAGTGGCACGTATCACGTTGTCAGTGGCACGTATCTTGTTGTCAGTGGCACATTTGTCAGTGGCACGTATCTTGTTGTCAGTGGCACGTATCTTGTTGTCAGTGGCACGTATCTTGTTGTCAGTGGCACATATCTTGTTGTCAGTGGCACGTATCATGTTGTCAGTTGCACGTATCTTGTTGTCAGTTGCACGTATCTTGTTGTCAGTGGCACGTATCTTGTTGTCAGTGGCACGTATCTTGTTGTCAGTGGCACGTATCTTGTTGTCAGTGGCACGTATCTTGTTGTCAGTGGCACGTATCTTGTTGTCAGTGGCACGTATCTTGTTGTCAGTGGCACGTATCTTGTTGTCAGTGGCACGTATCTTGTTGTCAGTGGCACGTATCTTGTTGTCAGTGGCACGTATCTTGTTGTCAGTGGCACGTATCTTGTTGTCAGTGGCACGTATCTTGTTGTCAGTGGCACGTATCTTGTTGTCAGTGGCACGTATCTTGTTGTCAGTGGCACGTATCATGTTGTCAGTGGCACGTATCTTGTTGTCAGTGGCACGTATCTTGTTGTCAGTGGCACGTATCTTGTTGTCAGTGGCACGTATCTTGTTGTCAGTGGCACGTATCTTGTTGTCAGTGGCACGTATCTTGTTGTCAGTGGCACGTATCTTGTTGTCAGTGGCACTTGTATCTTGTGGCACGTATCTTGTTGTCAGTGGCACGTATCTTGTTGTCAGTGGCACGTATCAGTGTTGTCAGTGGCACGTATCTTGTTGTCAGTGGCACGTATCTTGTTGTCAGTGGCACGTATCAGTGTTGTCAGTGGCACGTATCAGTGTGTTGTCAGTGGCACGTATCTTGTTGTCAGTGGCACGTATCTTGTTGTCAGTGGCACGTATCTTGTTGTCAGTGGCACGTATCTTGTTGTCAGTGGCACGTATCTTGTTGTCAGTGGCACGTATCTTGTTGTCAGTGGCGTATCTTGTATCGTATTGTTGTCAGTGGCACGTATCTTGTTGTCAGTGGCACGTATCTTGTTGTCAGTGGCACGTATCTTGTTGTCAGTGGCACGTATCTTGTTGTCAGTGGCACGTATCTTGTTGTCAGTGGCACGTATCATGTTGTCAGTGGCACGTATCTTGTTGTCAGTGGCACGTATCATGTTGTCAGTGGCACGTATCTTGTTGTCAGTGGCACGTATCTTGTTGTCAGTGGCACGTATCTTGTTGTCAGTGGCACGTATCTTGTTGTCAGTGGCACGTATCTTGTTGTCAGTGGCACGTATCTTGTTGTCAGTGGCACGTATCTTGTTGTCAGTGGCACGTATCTTGTTGTCAGTGGCACGTATCTTGTTGTCAGTGGCACGTATCTTGTTGTCAGTGGCACGTATCTTGTTGTCAGTGGCACGTATCTTGTTGTCAGTGGCACGTATCTTGTTGTCAGTGGCACGTATCATGTTGTCAGTGGCACGTATCCTGTTGTCAGTGGCACGTATCATGTTGTCAGTGGCACGTATCCTGTTGTCAGTGGCACGTATCCTGTTTTCTGTGGCACATATCTTGCTATCAGTGGCACGTATCATGTTTTCAGTGGCACGTATTTTGTTGTTATTGGGACGTATCTTGTTGTCGGTGGCACGTATCTTGTTGTCAGTGGCACGAATCTTGTTGTCAGTGACACGTATCTTGTTGTCAGTGGCACGTTTGTCAGTGGCACGTATCATGTTGTCAGTGGCACGTATCTTGTTGTCAGTGGCACGTATCATGTTGTCAGTGGCACGTATCTTGTTGTCAGTGGCACATTTGTCAGTGGCACGTATTGTTGTCAGTGGCACGTATCGTATTGTTGTCAGTGGCACGTTTTTTGTTGTTTGTGGGACGTATCTTGTTGTCGGTGGCACGTATCTTGTTGTCAGTTGCACGAATCTTGTTGTCAGTGACATGTATCTTGTTGTCAGTGGCACGTATCATGTTGTCAGTGGCACGTATCTTGTTGTCAGTGGCACGTATCTTGTTGTCAGTGGCACGTATCATGTTGTCAGTGGCACGTATCTTGTTGTCAGTGGCACGTATCATGTTGTCAGTGGCACGTATCATGTTGTCACTGGCATGTATCATTTTGTCTGTGGCACGTATCATGTTGTCAGTGGCACGTATCTTGTTGTCAGTGGGATGTATCTTGTTGTCAGTGGCACGTATCTTGTTGTCAGTGGCACGTATCTTGTTGTCAGTGGCACGTATCTTGTTGTCAGTGGCACGTATCTTGTTGTCAGTGGCACGTATCTTGTTGTCAGTGGCACGTATCTTGTTGTCAGTGGCACTTGTCATCACGTATCTTGTTGTCAGTGGCACGTATCTTGTTGTCAGTGGCACGTATCTTGTTGTCAGTGGCACGTATCTTGTTGTCAGTGGCACGTATCTTGTTGTCAGTGGCACGTATCTTGTTGTCAGTGGCACGTATCTTGTTGTCAGTGGCACGTATCTTGTTGTCAGTGGCACGTATCTTGTCAGTGTGGCACGTATCTTGTTGTCAGTGGCACGTATCTTGTTGTCAGTGGCACGTATCTTGTTGTCAGTGGCACGTATCTTGTTTTCAGTGGCACGTATCTTGTTGTCAGTGGCACGTATCTTGTTGTCAGTGGCACGTATCCTGTTGTTAGTGGCACGTATCATGCTGTCAGTGGCACGTATCTTGTTGTCAGTGGCACGTATCTTGTTGTCAGTGGCATGTATCTTGTTGTCAGTGGCACGTATCTTGTTGTCAGTGGCACGTATCTTGTTGTCAGTGGCACGTATCTTGTATGGCACGTGTTGTCAGTGGCACGTATCTTGTTGTCAGTGGCACGTATCTTGTTGTCAGTGGCACGTATCTTGTTGTCAGTGGCACGTATCTTGTTGTCAGTGGCACGTATCTTGTTGTCAGTGGCACGTATCTTGTTGTCTGTGGCATGTATCTTGTTGTCAGTGGCACGTATCTTGTTGTCAGTGGCACGTATCTTGTTGTCAGTGGCACGTATCTTGTTGTCAGTGGCACGTATGTTGTTGTCAGTGGCACGTATCTTGTTGTCAGTGGCACGTATCTTGTTGTCAGTGGCACGTATCTTGTTGTCAGTGGCATGTATCTTGTTGTCAGTGGCATGTATCTTGTTGTCAGTGGCACGTATCTTGTTGTCAGTGGCACGTATCTTGTTGTCAGTGGCACGTATCTTGCTGTCAGTGGCATGTATCTTGTTGTCAGTGGCACGTATCTTGTTGTCAGTGGCACGTATCTTGTTGTCAGTGGCACGTATCTTGTTGTCAGTGGCACGTATCTTGTTGTCAGTGGCACGTATCTTGTTGTCAGTGGCACGTATCTTGTTGTCAGTGGCACGTATCTTGTTGTCAGTGGCACGTATCTTGTTGTCAGTGGCACGTATCTTGTTGTCAGTGGCACGTATCTTGTTGTCAGTGGCACGTATCTTGTTGTCAGTGGCACGTATCTTGTTGTCAGTGGCACGTATCTTGTTGTCAGTGGCACGTATCTTGTTGTGTCAGTGGCACACGTATCTTGTTGTCAGTGGCACGTATCTTGTTGTCAGTGGCACGTATCATGTTGTCAGTGGCACGTATCTTGTTGTCAGTGGCACGTATCTTGTTGTCAGTGGCACGTATCTTGTTGTCAGTGGCATGTATCTTGTTGTCAGTGGCACGTATCTTGTTGTCAGTGGCACGTATCTTGTTGTCAGTGGCACGTATCTTGTTGTCAGTGGCACGTATATTGTTATCAGTGGCACGTATCTTGTTGTCAGTGGCACGTATCTTGTTGTCAGTGGCACGTATCTTGTTGTCAGTGGCACGTATCTTGTTGTATCGTATTGTTGTCAGTGGCACGTATCTTGTTGTCAGTGGCACGTATCTTGTTGTCAGTGGCACGTATCTTGTTGTCAGTGGCACGTATCTTGTTGTCAGTGTTGTCAGTGGCACGTATCTTGTTGTCAGTGGCACGTATCTTGTTGTCAGTGGCACGTATCTTGTTGTCAGTGGCACGTATCTTGTTGTCAGTGGCACGTATCTTGTTGTCAGTGGCACGTATCTTGTTGTCAGTGGCACGTATCTTGTTGTATCTTGTTGTCAGTGGCACGTATCTTGTTGTCAGTGGCACGTATCTTGTTGTCAGTGGCACGTATCTTGTTGTCAGTGGCACGTATCTTGTTGTCAGTGGCACGTATCTTGTTGTCAGTGGCACGTATCTTGTTGTCAGTGGCACGTATCTTGTTGTCAGTGGCACGTATCTTGTTGTCAGTGGCACGTATCTTGTTGTCAGTGGCACGTATCTTGTTGTCAGTGGCACGTATCTTGTTGTCAGTGGCACGTATCTTGTTGTCAGTGGCACGTATCTTGTTGTCAGTGGCACGTATCTTGTTGTCAGTGGCACGTATCTTGTTGTCAGTGGCACGTATCAGTTGTTGTCAGTGGCACGTATCTTGTTGTCAGTGGCACGTATCTTGTTGTCAGTGGCACGTATCTTGTTGTCAGTGGCACGTATCTTGTTGTCAGTGGCACGTATCTTGTTGTCAGTGGCACGTATCTTGTTGTCAGTGGCACGTATCTTGTTGTCAGTGGCACGTATCTTGTTGTCAGTGGCACGTATCTTGTTGTCAGTGGCACGTATCTTGTTGTCAGTGGCACGTATCTTGTTGTCAGTGGCACGTATCTTGTTGTCAGTGGCACGTATCTTGTTGTCAGTGGCACGTATGTTGTCAGTGCACGTGTCAGTGGCACGTATCTTGTTGTCAGTGGCACGTATCTTGTTGTCAGTGGCACGTATCTTGTTGTCGTATCAGTGTTGTCAGTGGCACGTATCTTGTTGTCAGTGGCACGTATCTTGTTGTCAGTGGCACGTATCTTGTTGTCAGTGGCACGTATCGTGTTGTCGGTGGCACGTATCTTGTTTTCAGTGGCACGTATCTTGTTGTCAGTGGCACGTATCATGTTGTCAGTGGCACGTATCCTGTTGTCAGTGGCACGTATCTTGCTATCAGTGGCACGTTTGTCAGTGGCACGTATCATGTTTTCCGTGGCACGTTTTTTGTTGTTTGTGGGACGTATCTTGTTGTCGGTGGCACGTATCTTGTTGTCAGATGCACGAATCTTGTTGTCAGTGACATGTATCTTGTTGTCAGTGGCACGTATCATGTTGTCAGTGGCACGTATCTTGTTGTCAGTGGCACGTATCATGTTGTCAGTGGCACGTATCTTGTTGTCAGTGGGATGTATCATGTTTTCAGTGGCATGTATCATGTTGTCATTGGCATGTATCATGTTGTCAGTGGCACGTATTTTGTTGTCAGTGGCATGTATCATGTTGTCAGTGGCACGTATCTTGTTGTCAGTGGCACGTATCATGTTGTCAGTGGCACGTATCATGTTGTCACTGGCATGTATCATTTTGTCTGTGGCACGTATCTTGTTGTCAGTGGCACGTATCTTGTTGTCAGTGGCACGTATCTTGTTGTCAGTGGCATGTATCAGTGGCACGTATGTTGTCAGTGGCACGTATCTTGTTGTCAGTGGCACGTATCTTGTTGTCAGTGGCACGTATCTTGTTGTCAGTGGCACGTATCTTGTTGTCAGTGGCACGTATCTTGTTGTCAGTGGCACGTATCTTGTTGTCAGTGGCACGTATCTTGTTGTCAGTGGCACGTATCTTGTTGTCAGTGGCACGTATCTTGTTGTCAGTGGCACGTATCTTGTTGTCAGTGGCACGTATCTTGTTGTCAGTGGCACGTATCTTGTTGTCAGTGGCACGTATCAGTGGCACGTTGTCAGTGGCACGTATCTTGTTGTCAGTGGCACGTATCTTGTTGTCAGTGGCACGTATCTTGTTGTCAGTGGCACGTATCTTGTTGTGTTGTATCTTGTTGTCAGTGGCACGTATCTTGTTGTCAGTGGCACGTATCTTGTTGTCAGTGGCACGTATCTTGTTGTCAGTGGCACGTATCTTGTTGTCAGTGGCACGTATCTTGTTGTCAGTGGCACGTATCTTGTTGTCAGTGGCACGTATCTTGTTGTCAGTGGCACGTATCTTGTTGTCAGTGGCACGTATCAGTGTTGTCAGTGGCACGTATCTTGTTGTCAGTGGCACGTATCTTGTTGTCAGTGGCACGTATCTTGTTGTCAGTGGCACGTATCTTGTTGTCAGTGGCACGTATCTTGTTGTCAGTGGCACGTATCTTGTTGTCAGTGGCACGTATCTTGTTGTCAGTGGCACGTATCTTGTTGTCAGTGGCACGTATCTTGTTGTCAGTGGCACGTATCTTGTTGTCAGTGGCACGTATCATGTTGTCAGTGGCACGTATCTTGTTGTCAGTGGCACGTATCTTGTTGTCAGTGGCACGTATCTTGTTGTCAGTGGCACGTATCTTGTTGTCAGTGGCACGTATCTTGTTGTCAGTGGCACGTATCTTGTTGTCAGTGGCACGTATCTTGTTGTCAGTGGCACGTATCTTGTTGTCAGTGGCACGTATCATGTTGTCAGTGGCACGTATCTTGTTGTCAGTGGCACGTATCTTGTTGTCAGTGGCACGTATCTTGTTGTCAGTGGCACGTATCTTGTTGTCAGTGGCACGTATCTTGTTGTCAGTGGCACGTATCATGTTGTCAGTGGCACGTATCTTGTTGTCAGTGGCACGTATCTTGTTGTCAGTGGCACGTATCTTGTTGTCAGTGGCACGTATCTTGTTGTCAGTGGCACGTATCTTGTTGTCAGTGGCACGTATCTTGTTGTCAGTGGCACGTATCTTGTTGTCAGTGGCACGTATCTTGTTGTCAGTGGCACGTATCTTGTTGTCAGTGGCATGTACCTTTTGTCAATGGCACGTATCATGGTGTCAGTGGCACGTATCATGTTGTCAGTGGCACGTATCATGTTGTCAGTGGCACGTATCATGTTGTCAGTGGCACGTATCATGCTGTCAGTGGCACGTATCCTGTTGTTGGTGGCTCGTATCATGCAGTCAGTGGCACGTGTCTTGTTGTCAGTGACACGTATCTTGTTGTCAGTGGCACGTATATTTTTGTCAGTGGCACCTATCTTGTTGTCAGTGGCACGTATCTTGTTGTCATTGGCAGGTATCTTGTTCTCAGTGGCACGTATCTTGTTGTCGGTGGCCCGTATCATGCTGTCAGTGGCACGTATCTTGTTATCAGTGGCACGTATCTTGTTATCAGTGGCACGTATCTTGTTATCAGTGGCACGTATCTTGTTGTCAGTGGCACGTATCTTGTTGTCAGTGGCACGTATCTTGTTGTCAGTGGCACGTATCATGTTGTCAGTAGCACCTATCAGGTTGTCAGGGGCACGTATCTTCTTGTCAGTGGCACGTATGTTGTTGTCAGTGGCACGTATCTTGTTGTCAGTGGTATGTATCTTGTTGTTAGTGGCATGTATCATGTTGTTGTATCAGTCAGTGGCACGTATCTTGTTGTCAGTTGTTGTCAGTGGCACGTATCTTGTTGTCAGTGGCACGTATCTTGTTGTCAGTGGCACGTATCTTGTTGTCAGTGGCACGTATCTTGTATCTTGTTGTCAGTGGCACGTATCTTGTTGTCAGTGGCACGTATCTTGTTGTCAGTGGCACGTATCTTGTTGTCAGTGGCACGTAGTGGCACGTATCTTGTTGTCAGTGGCACGTATCTTGTTGTCAGTGGCACGTGTTGTCAGTGGCACGTATCTTGTGGTCAGTGGCACGTATCTTGTTGTCAGTGGCACGTATCTTGTTGTCAGTGGCACGTATCTTGTTGTCAGTGGCACGTATCTTGTTGTCAGTGGCATGTATCTTGTTGTCAGTGGCACGTATCTTGTTGTCAGTGGCACGTATCTTGTTGTCAGTGGCACGTATCTTGTTGTTGTCAGTGGCACGTATCTTGTTGTCAGTGGCACGTATGGCATGTATTGTTGTCAGTGGCACGTATCTTGTTGTCAGTGGCACGTATCTTGTTGTCAGTGGCACGTATCTTGTTGTCAGTGGCACGTATCTTGTTGTCAGTGGCACGTATCTTGTTGTCAGTGGCACGTATCTTGTTGTAGTGGCACGTATCTTGTTGTCAGTGGCACGTATCTTGTTGTCAGTGGCACGTATCTTGTTGTCAGTGGCACGTATCTTGTTGTCAGTGGCACGTATCGTATTGTTGTCAGTGGCACGTATCTTGTTGTCAGTGGCACGTATCTTGTTGTCAGTGGCACGTATCTTGTTGTCAGTGGCACGTATCATGTTGTCAGTGGCACGTATCATGTTGTCAGTGGCACGTATCTTGTTGTCAGTGGCACTTATCATGTTGTCAGTGGCAAGTATCATGTTGTCAGTGGCACGTATCTGTGTTGTCAGTGGCACGTATCTTGTTGTCAGTGGCACGTATCTTGTTGTCAGTGGCACGTATCTTGTTGTCAGTGGCACGTATCTTGTTGTCAGTGGCACGTATCAGTGTATGTCAGTGCCACGTATCTTGTTATCAGTGGCATGTATCTTGTTATCAGTGGCCCGTTTCTTGTTGTCAGTGGCATGTATCATGTTGTCAGTGGCACGTATCTTGTTGTCAGTGGCACGTATCTTGTTGTCAGTTGCACGTATCTTGTTGTCAGTGGCACGTATCTTGTTGTCAGTGACACGTATCTTGTTGTCAGTGGCACATTTGTCAGTGGCACACATCGTTTTGTCAGTGGCACGTATCTTGTTGTCAATGGCACGTATCATGTTGTCAGTGGCACGTATCTTGTTGTCAGTGGCACGTATCTTGTTGTCAGTGGCACGTATCTTGTTGTCAGTGGCACGTATCTTGTTGTCAGTAGCACGTATCATGTTTTCAGTGGCACGTATCTTGTTGTCAGTGGCACGTATCATATTGTCAGTGGCATGTATCATGTTGTCTGTGGCACGTATGTTGTCAGTGGTTGTCAGTGGCACGTATCTTGTTGTCAGTGGCACGTATCTTGTTGTCAGTGGCACGTATCTTGTTGTCAGTGGCACGTATCTTGTTGTCAGTGGCACGTATCTTGTTGTCAGTGGCACGTATCTTGTTGTCAGTGGCACGTATCTTGTTGTCAGTGGCACGTATCTTGTTGTGTTGTATCTTGTTGTCAGTGGCACGTATCTTGTTGTCAGTGGCACGTATCTTGTTGTCAGTGGCACGTATCTTGTTGTCAGTGGCACGTATCTTGTTGTCACTGGCACGTATCTTGTTGTCAGTGGCACGTATCTTGTTGTCAGTGGCACGTATCTTGTTGTCAGTGGCACGTATCTTGTTGTCAGTGGCACGTATCTTGTTGTCAGTGGCACGTATCATGTTGTCAGTGGCACGTATCTTGTTGTCAGTGGCACGTATCTTGTTGTCAGTGGCACGTATCATGTTGTCAGTGGCACGTATCTTGTTGTCAGTGGCAAGTATCTTGTTGTCAGTGGCACGTATCTTGTTGTCAGTCGCACGTATCATGTTGTCAGTGGCACGTATCATGTTGTCAGTTGCACTTGTTGTCAGTGGCACGTATCATGTTGTCAGTGGCACGTATCATGTTGTCAGTGGCACGTATCATGTTGTCAGTGGCACGTATCCTGTTGTCAGTGGCACGTATCCTGTTGTCAGTGGCACGTATGTTGTTGTCAGTGGAACGTATCTTGTTTTCAGTGGCACGTATCTTGTTGTCAGTGGCACGTATCATGTTGTCAGTGGCACGTATCTTGTTGTCAGTGGCACGTATCTTGTTGTCAGTGGCACGTATCTTGTTGTCAGTGGCACGTATCTTGTTGTCAGTGGCACGTATCTTGTTGTCAGTGGCACGTATCTTGTTGTCAGTGGCACGTATCTTGTTGTCAGTGGCACGTATCTTGTTGTCAGTGGCACGTATCTTGTTGTCAGTGGCACGTATCTTGTTGTCAGTGGCACGTATCTTGTTGTCAGTGGCACGTATCTTGTTGTCAGTGGCGTATCTTGTAGTCACGTATTGTTGTCAGTGGCACGTATCTTGTTGTCAGTGGCACGTATCTTGTTGTCAGTGGCACGTATCTTGTTGTCAGTGGCACGTATCTTGTTGTCAGTGGCACGTATCTTGTTGTCAGTGGCACGTATCTTGTTGTCAGTGGCACGTATCTTGTTGTCAGTGGCACGTATCTTGTTGTCAGTGGCACGTATCTTGTTGTCAGTGGCACGTATCATGTTGTCAGTGGCACGTATCTTGTTGTCAGTGGCACGTATCTTGTTGTCAGTGGCACGTATCTTGTTGTCAGTGGCACGTATCTTGTTGTCAGTGGCACGTATCTTGTTGTCAGTGGCACGTATCTTGTTGTCAGTGGCACGTATCTTGTTGTCAGTGGCACGTATCTTGTTGTCAGTGGCACGTATCTTGTTGTCAGTGGCACGTATCTTGTTGTCAGTGGCACGTATCTTGTTGTCAGTGGCACGTATGTTGTCAGTGTCAGTGGCACGTATCTTGTTGTCAGTGGCACGTATCTTGTTGTCAGTGGCACGTATCTTGTTGTCAGTGGCACGTATCTTGTTGTCAGTGGCACGTATCTTGTTGTCAGTGGCACGTATGGCACGTATCCTGTTGTCAGTGGCACGTATCCTGTTGTCAGTGGCACGTATCTTGTTGTCAGTGGCACGTATCTTGTTGTCAGTGGCACGTATCTTGTTGTCAGTGGCACGTATCTTGTTGTCAGTGGCACGTATCTTGTTGTCAGTGGCACGTATCTTGTTGTCAGTGGCACGTATCTTGTTGTCAGTGGCACGTATCTTGTTGTCAGTGGCACGTATCTTGTTGTCAGTGGCACGTATCTTGTTGTCAGTGGCACGTATCTTGTTGTCAGTGGCACGTATCTTGTTGTCAGTGGCACGTGTTGTCAGTGTTGTCTTGTGGCACGTATCTTGTTGTCAGTGGGCGTATCTTGTTGTCAGTGGCACGTATCTTGTTGTCAGTGGCACGTATCTTGTTGTCAGTGGCACGTATCTTGTTGTCAGTGGCACGTATCTTGTTGTCAGTGGCACGTATCTTGTTGTCAGTGGCACGTATCTTGTTGTCAGTGGCACGTATCATGTTGTCAGTGGCACGTATCTTGTTGTCAGTGGCACGTATCATGTTGTCAGTGGCACGTATCATGTTGTTGTCAGTGTATCTTGTATCAGTTGTTGTCAGTGGCACGTATCTTGTTGTCAGTGGCACGTATCTTGTTGTCAGTGGCACGTATCTTGTTGTCAGTGGCACGTATCTTGTTGTCAGTGGCACGTATCATGTTGTCAGTGGCACGTATCTTGTTGTCAGTGGCACGTATCTTGTTGTCAGTGGCACGTATCTTGTTGTCAGTGGCACGTATCTTGTTGTCAGTGGCACGTATCTTGTTGTCAGTGGCACGTATCTTGTTGTCAGTGGCACGTATCTTGTTGTCAGTGGCACGTATCTTGTTGTCAGTGGCACGTATCTTGTTGTCAGTGGCACGTATCTTGTTGTCAGTGGCACGTATCTTGTTGTCAGTGGCACGTATCTTGTTGTCAGTGGCACGTATCTTGTTGTCAGTGGCACGTATCTTGTTGTCAGTGGCACGTATCTTGTTGTCAGTGGCACGTATCTTGTTGTCAGTGGCACGTATCTTGTTGTCAGTGGCACGTATCTTGTTGTCAGTGGCACGTATCTTGTTGTCAGTGGCACGTATCTTGTTGTCAGTGGCACGTATCTTGTTGTCAGTGGCACGTATCTTGTTGTCAGTGGCACGTATCTTGTTGTCAGTGGCACGTATCTTGTTGTCAGTGGCACGTATCTTGTTGTCAGTGGCACGTATCTTGTTGTCAGTGGCACGTATCTTGTTGTCAGTGGCACGTATCTTGTTGTCAGTGGCACGTATCTTGTTGTCAGTGGCACGTATCTTGTTGTCAGTGGCACGTATCTTGTTGTCAGTGGCACGTATCTTGTTGTCAGTGGCACGTATCATGTTGTCAGTGGCACGTATCTTGTTGTCAGTGGCACGTATCTTGTTGTCAGTGGCACGTATCTTGTTGTCAGTGGCACGTATCTTGTTGTCAGTGGCATGTATCTTGTTGTCAGTGGCACGTATCTTGTTGTCAGTGGCACGTATCATGTTGTCAGTGGCACGTATCATGTTGTCAGTGGCACGTATCATGTTGTCAGTGGCACGTATCATGTTGTCAGTGGCACGTATCATGTTGTCAGTGGCACATATCATGTTGTCAGTGGCACGTATCATGCTGTCACTGGCACGTATCCTGTTGTTAGTGGCACGTATCATGCGGTCAGTGGCACGTATCTTGTTGTCAGTGACACGTATCTTGTTGTCAGTGGCATGCATCTAGTTGTCAGTGGCACGTATCTTGTTGTCAGTGGCACGTATCTTGTTGTCAGTGGCAGGTATCTTGTTCTCAGTGGCACGTATCTTGTTGTCAGTGGCTTGTATCTTGTTGTCAGTGGCACGTATCTTGTTATCAGTGGCACGTATCTTGTTATCAGTGGCACGTATCTTGTTATCAGTTGCACGTATCTTGTTGTCAGTGGCGTATCTTTTTGTAAGTGGCACGTGTCTTGTTATCAGTGGCACGTATCTTGTTGTCAGTGGCACGTATCTTGTTGTCAGTGGCACGTATCTTGTTGTCAGTGGCACGTATCTTGTTGTCAGTGGCACGTATCATGTTGTCAGTGGCATGTATCTTGTTGTCAGTGGCACGTATCTTGTTGTCAGTGGCACGTATCTTGTTGTCAGTGGCACGTATCTTGTTGTCAGTGGCACGTATCTTGTTGTCAGTGGCACGTATCTTGTTGTCAGTGGCACGTATCTTGTTGTCAGTGACACGTATCATGTTGTCAGTGGCACGTATCTTGTTGTCAGTGGCACGTATCTTGTTGTCAGTGGCACGTATCTTGTTGTCAGTGGCACGTATCTTGTTGTCAGTGGCACGTATCTTGTTGTCAGTGGCACGTATCATGTTGTCAGTGGCACGTATCTTGTTGTCAGTGGCACGTATCATGTTGTCAGTGGCACGTATCTTGTTGTCAGTGGCACGTATCTTGTTGTCAGTGGCACGTATCAGTTGTTGTCAGTGGCACGTATCTTGTTGTCAGTGGCACGTATCTTGTTGTCAGTGGCACGTATCTTGTTGTCAGTGGCACGTATCTTGTTGTCAGTGGCACGTATCAGTTGTTGTCAGTGGCACGTATCTTGTTGTCAGTGGCACGTATCTTGTTGTCAGTGGGACGTATCTTGTTTTCAGTGGCACGTATCATGTTATCAGTGGCACGTATCTTGTTGTCAGTGGCACGTATCATGTTATCAGTGGCACGTATCCTGTTGTCAGTGGCACGTATCTTGTTGTCAGTGGCACATATCTTGCTACCAGTGGCACGTATCCTGTTGTCAGTGGCACGTATCTTGTTGTCAGTGGCACGTATCTTGTTGTCAGTGGCACGTATCTTGTTGTCAGTGGCACGTATCTTGTTGTTGTTGTCAGTGGCACGTATCTTGTTGTCAGTGGCACGTATCTTGTTGTCAGTGGCACGTATCTTGTTGTCAGTGGCACGTATCTTGTTGTCAGTGGCACGTATCTTGTTGTCAGTGGCACGTATCGTGTTGTCAGTGGCACGTATCTTGTTGTCAGTGGCACGTATCTTGTTGTCAGTGGCACGTATCTTGTTGTCAGTGGCACGTATCTTGTTGTCAGTGGCACGTATCTTGTTGTCAGTGGCATGTATCTTGTTGTCAGTGGCACGTATCATGTTGTCTGTTGTCAGTGGCACGTATCTTGTTGTCAGTGGCACGTATCTTGTTGTCAGTGGCACGTATCTTGTTGTCAGTGGCACGTATCTTGTTGTCAGTGGCACGTATCTTGTATCAGTTGTATCTTGTTGTCAGTGGCACGTATCATGTTGTCAGTGGCACGTATCTTGTTGTCAGTGGCACGTATCTTGTTGTCAGTGGCACGTATCTTGTTGTCAGTGGCACGTATCTTGTTGTCAGTGGCACGTATCATGTTGTCAGTGGCACGTATCTTGTTGTCAGTGGCACGTATCATGTTGTCAGTGGCACGTATCTTGTTGTCAGTGGCACGTATCTTGTTGTCAGTGGCACGTATCTTGTTGTCAGTGGCACGTATCTTGTTGTCAGTGGCACGTATCTTGTTGTCAGTGGCACGTATCTTGTTGTCAGTGGCACGTATCTTGTTGTCAGTGGCACGTATCTTGTTGTCAGTGGCACGTATCTTGTTGTCAGTGGCACGTATCTTGTTGTCAGTGGCACGTATCTTGTTGTCAGTGGCACGTATCTTGTTGTCAGTGGCACGTATCGTATGTTGTCAGTGGCACGTATCTTGTTGTCAGTGGCACGTATCTTGTTGTCAGTGGCACGTATCTTGTTGTCAGTGGCACGTATCTTGTTGTCAGTGGCACGTATCTTGTTGTCAGTGGCACGTATCATGTTGTCAGTGGCACGTATCATGTTGTCAGTGGCACGTATCTTGTTGTCAGTGGCACGTATCTTGTTATCAGTGGCACGTATCCTGTTGTCAGTGGCACGTATCTTGTTGTCAGTGGCACGTATCTTGTTGTCAGTGGCACGTATCTTGTTGTCAGTGGCACGTATCTTGTTGTCAGTGGCACGTATCTTGTTGTCAGTGGCACGTATCTTGTTGTCAGTGGCACGTATCTTGTTGTCAGTGGCATGTATCTTGTTGTCAGTGGCATGTATCTTGTTGTCAGTGGCACGTATCATGTTGTCAGTGGCACGTATCTTGTTGTCAGTGGCACGTATCATGTTGTCAGTGGCACGTATCATGTTGTCAGTGGCATGTATCATGTTGTCAGTGGCACGTATCATGTTGTCAGTGGCACGTATCATGTTGTCAGTTGCACGTATCTTGTTGTCAGTTGGACGTATCTTGTTGTCAGTGGCACGTATCTTGTTGTCAGTGGCACGTATCTTGTTGTCAGTGGCACGTATCTTGTTGTCAGTGGCACGTATCTTGTTGTCAGTGGCACGTATCTTGTTGTCAGTGGCACGTATCTTGTTGTCAGTGGCACGTATCTTGTTGTCAGTGGCACGTATCTTGTTGTCAGTGGCACGTATCTTGTTGTCAGTGGCACGTATCTTGTTGTCAGTGGCACGTATCAGTGTTGTCAGTGGCACGTATCTTGTTGTCAGTGGCACGTATCCTGTTGTCAGTGGCACGTATCTTGTTGTCAGTGGCACGTATCTTGTTGTCAGTGGCACGTATCTTGTTGTCAGTGGCACGTATCTTGTTGTCAGTGGCACGTATCTTGTTGTCAGTGGCACGTATCTTGTTGTCAGTGGCACGTATCTTGTTGTCAGTGGCACGTATCTTGTTGTCAGTGGCACGTATCTTGTTGTCAGTGGCACGTATCTTGTTGTCAGTGGCACGTATCTTGTTGTCAGTGGCACGTATCTTGTTGTCAGTGGCACGTATCTTGTTGTCAGTCAGTGGCTTGTTGTAGTGGCTTGTTGTCAGTGGCACGTATCTTGTTGCCAGTGGCACGTATCATGTTATCAGTGGCACTTTTGTCAGTGGCACGTATCATGTTGTCAGTGGCACGTATCTTGTTGTCAGTGACACGTATCTTGTTGTCAGTGGCACATATCGTTTTCTCAGTGGCACGTGTCTTGTTGTCAATGGCACGTATCATGTTGTCAGTGGCACGTATCTTGTTGTCAGTGGCACGTATCTTGTTGTCAGTGGCACGTATCTTGTTGTCAGTGGCACGTATCGTGTTGTCAGTGGCACGTATCCTGTTGTCAGTGGCACGTATCCTGTTGTCAGTGTCAGTGGCACGTATCATGTTGTCAGTGGCACGTATCCTGTTGTCAGTGGCACGTATCTTGTTGTCAGTGGCATGTATCTTGTTGTCAGTGGCACGTATCATGTTGTCAGTGGCATGTATCAGTGGTTGTATCTTGTTGTCAGTGGCACGTATCTTTGTCAGTGGCACGTATCTTGTTGTCAGTGGCACGTGTTGTCAGTGGCACGTATCTTGTTGTCAGTGGCACGTATCTTGTTGTCAGTGGCACGTATCATGTTGTCAGTGGCACGTATCTTGTTGTCAGTGGCACGTATCCTGTTGTCAGTGGCACGTATCGTGTTGTCAGTGGCACGTATCTTGTTGTCAGTGTCACGTATCTTGTTGTCAGTGGCACATATCTTGTTGTCAGTGGCACGTATCTTGTTGTCAGTGGCACGTATCTTGTTGTCAGTGGCACGTATCTTGTTGTCAGTGGCACGTATCTTGTTGTCAGTGGCACGTATCTTGTTGTCAGTGGCACGTATCTTGTTGTCAGTGGCACGTATCTTGTTGTCAGTGGCACGTATCATCTTGTTGTCAGTGGCACGTATCTTGTTGTCAGTGGCACGTATCTTGTTGTCAGTGGCACGTATCTTGTTGTCAGTGGCACGTATCTTGTTGTCAGTGGCACGTATCGTATCAGTTGTTGTCAGTGGCACGTATCATGTTGTCAGTGGCACGTATCTTGTTGTCAGTGGCACGTATCTTGTTGTCAGTGGCACGTATCTTGTTGTCAGTGGCACGTATCTTGTTGTCAGTGGCACGTATCTTGTTGTCAGTGGCACGTATCTTGTTGTCAGTGGCACGTATCTTGTTGTCAGTGGCACGTATCTTGTTGTCAGTGGCACGTATCTTGTTGTCAGTGGCACGTATTATTGTTGTCAGTGGCACGTATCTTGTTGTCAGTGGCACGTATCTTGTTGTCAGTGGCACGTATCTTGTTGTCAGTGGCACGTATCATGTTGTCAGTGGCACGTATCTTGTTGTCAGTGGCACGTATCTTGTTGTCAGTGGCACGTATCTTGTTGTCAGTGGCATGTATCTTGTTGTCAGTGGCACGTATCAGTGGTTATCTTGTTGTCAGTGGCACGTATCTTGTTGTCAGTGGCACGTATCTTGTTGTCAGTGGCACGTATCTTGTTGTCAGTGGCACGTATCCTGTTGTCAGTGGCACGTATCTTGTTGTCAGTGGCACGTATCTTGTTGTCAGTGGCACGTATCCTGTTGTCAGTGGCACGTATCCTGTTGTCAGTGGCACGTATCTTGTTGTCAGTGGCACGTATCTTGTTGTCAGTGGCACGTATCATGTTGTCAGTGGCACGTATCTTGTTGTCAGTGGCACGTATCTTGTTGTCAGTGGCACGTATCTTGTTGTCAGTGGCACGTATCTTGTTGTCAGTGGCACGTATCTTGTTGTCAGTGGCACGTATCTTGTTGTCAGTGGCACGTATCTTGTTGTTGTCAGTGGCACGTATCTTGTTGTCAGTGGCACGTATCTTGTTGTCAGTGGCACGTATCTTGTTGTCAGTGGCACGTATCATGTTGTCAGTGGCACGTATCTTGTTGTCAGTGGCACGTATCTTGTTGTCAGTGGCACGTATCTTGTTGTCAGTGGCACGTATCTTGTTGTCAGTGGCACGTATCCTGTTGTCAGTGGCACGTATCTTGTTGTCAGTGGCACGTATTGTTATCAGTGGCACGTATCTTGTTGTCAGTGGCACGTATCTTGTTGTCAGTGGCACGTATCTTGTTGTCAGTGGCACGTATCTTGTTGTCAGTGGCACGTATCTTGTTGTCAGTGGCACGTATCGTATTGTTGTCAGTGGCACGTATCATGTTGTCAGTGGCACGTATCTTGTTGTCAGTGGCACGTATCATGTTGTCAGTGGCACGTATCATGTTGTCAGTGGCACGTATCTTGTTGTCAGTGGCACGTATCTTGTTGTCAGTGGTCAGTGGCACGTATCAGTGGCACGTATGTTGTCAGTGGCACGTATCTTGTTGTCAGTGGCACGTATCTTGTTGTCAGTGGCACGTATCGTATTGTTGTCAGTGGCACGTATCATGTTGTCAGTGGCACGTATCATGTTGTCAGTGGCACGTATCTTGTTGTCAGTGGCACGTATCTTGTTGTCAGTGGCACGTATCTTGTTGTCAGTGGCACGTATCTTGTTGTCAGTGGCACGTATCTTGTTGTCAGTGGCACGTATCTTGTTGTCAGTTGTTGTCAGTGGCATCTTGTTGTCAGTGGCACGTATGTTGTCAGTGGCACGTATCTTGTTGTCAGTGGCACGTATCTTGTTGTCAGTGGCACGTATCGTATCAGTGGCACGTATCTTGTTGTCAGTGGCACGTATCTTGTTGTCAGTGGCACGTATCTTGTTGTCAGTGGGCATGGCACGTATCTTGTTGTCAGTGGCACGTATCTTGTTGTCAGTGGCACGTATCTTGTTGTCAGTGGCACGTATCTTGTTGTCAGTGGCACGTATCTTGTTGTCAGTGGCACGTATTGTTGTCAGTGGCACGTATCTTGTTGTCAGTGGCACGTATCTTGTTGTCAGTGGCACGTTTTGTCAGTGGCACGTATCATGTTGTCAGTGGCACGTATCATGTTGTCAGTGGCACGTATCTTGTTGTCAGTGGCACGTATCTTGTTGTCAGTGGCACGTATCTTGTTGTCAGTGGCTTGTTGTCAGTGGCACGTATGTTGTCAGTGGCACGTATCATGTTGTCAGTGGCACGTATCATGTTGTCAGTGGCACGTATCTTGTTGTCAGTGGCACGTGTCAGTGGCACGTATCTTGTTGTCAGTGGCACGTATCTTGTTGTCAGTGGCACGTATCTTGTTGTCAGTGGCACGTATCTTGTTGTCAGTGGCACGTATCTTGTTGTCAGTGGCACGTATCATGTTGTCAGTGGCACGTATCTTGTTGTCAGTGGCACGTATCTTGTTGTCAGTGGCACGTATCTTGTTGTCAGTGGCACGTATCTTGTTGTCAGTGGCACGTATCTTGTTGTCAGTGGCACGTATCTTGTTGTCAGTGGCACGTATCTTGTTGTCAGTGGCACGTATCTTGTTGTCAGTGGCACGTATCTTGTTGTCAGTGGCACGTATCTTGTTGTCAGTGGCACGTATCTTGTTGTCAGTGGGCATCGTATCAGTGGCACGTGTTGTCAGTGGCACGTATCTTGTTGTCAGTGGCACGTATCTTGTTGTCAGTGGCAGTGGCACGTATCTTGTTGTCAGTGGCACGTATCTTGTTGTCAGTGGCACGTATCTTGTTGTCAGTGGCACGTATCTTGTTGTCAGTGGCACGTATCTTGTTGTCAGTGGCACGTATCTTGTTGTCAGTGGCACGTATCTTGTTGTCAGTGGCACGTATCTTGTTGTCAGTGGCACGTATCTTGTTGTCAGTGGCACGTATCTTGTTGTCAGTGGCACGTATCTTGTTGTCAGTGGCACGTATCTTGTTGTCAGTGGCACGTATCTTGTTGTCAGTGGCACGTATCATGTTGTCAGTGGCACGTATCTTGTTGTCAGTGGCACGTATCTTGTTGTCAGTGGCACGTATCTTGTTGTCAGTGGCACGTATCTTGTTGTCAGTGGCACGTATCTTGTTGTCAGTGGCACGTATCTTGTTGTCAGTGGCACGTATCTTGTTGTCAGTGGCACGTATCTTGTTGTCAGTGGCACGTATCTTGTTGTCAGTGGCACGTATCTTGTTGTCAGTGGCACGTATCATGTTGTCAGTGGCACGTATCTTGTTGTCAGTGGCACGTATCTTGTTGTCAGTGGCACGTATCGTATCTTGTTGTCAGTGGCACGTATCTTGTTGTCAGTGGCACGTATCTTGTTGTCAGTGGCACGTATCTTGTTGTCAGTGGCACGTATCTTGTTGTCAGTGGCACGTATTGTCAGTGGCACGTATCTTGTTGTCAGTGGCACGTATCTTGTTGTCAGTGGCACGTATCTTGTTGTCAGTGGCACGTATCTTGTTGTCAGTGGCACGTATCTTGTTGTCAGTGGCACGTATCTTGTTGTCAGTGGCACGTATCTTGTTGTCAGTGGCACGTATCTTGTTGTCAGTGGCACGTATCTTGTTGTCAGTGGCACGTATCTTGTTGTCAGTGGCACGTATCTTGTCAGTTGTCAGTGGCACGTATCTTGTTGTCAGTGGCACGTATCATGTTGTCAGTGGCACGTATCTTGTTGTCAGTGGCACGTATCTTGTTGTCAGTGGCACGTATCTTGTTCAGTCAGTGGCACGTATCTTGTTGTCAGTGGCACGTATCTTGTTGTCAGTGGCACGTATTTTGTTGTCAGTGGCACGTATCATGTTGTCAGTGGCACGTATCAGTGGCACGTATCTTGTTGTCAGTGGCACGTATCTTGTTGTCAGTGGCACGTATCTTGTTGTCAGGGGCACGTATCCTGTTGTCAGTGGCATGTATCTTGTTGTCAGGGGCACGTATCCTGTTGTCAGTGGCACGTATCTTGTTGTCAGTGGCATGTATCTTGTTGTCAGTGGCACGTATCTTGTTGTCAGTGGCACGTATCTTGTTGTCAGTGGCACGTATCTTGTGGCACGTATCTTGTTGTCAGTGGCACGTATCCTGTTGTCAGTGGCACGTATCCTGTTGTCAGTGGCACGTATCATGTTGTCAGTGGCACGTATCCTGTTGTCAGTTGTACGTATCAGTTGTTGTCAGTGGCACGTATCCTGTTGTCAGTGGCACGTATCCTGTTGTCAGTGGCACGTATCCTGTTGTCAGTGGCACGTATCTTGTTGTCAGTGGCACGTATCTTGTTGTCAGTGGCACGTATTTTGTTGTCAGTGGCACGTATTTTGTTGTCAGTGGCACGTATCATGGTTGTCAGTGGCACGTATCTTGTTGTCAGTGGCACGTATCATGTTGTCAGTGTTGTCACGTATCCTGTTGTCAGTGGCACGTGTTGTCAGTGGCACGTATCTTGTTGTCAGTGGCACGTATCTTGTTGTCAGTGGCACGTATCTTGTTGTCAGTGGCACGTATCTTGTTGTCAGTGGCACGTATCTTGTTGTCAGTGGCACGTATACTGTTGTCAGTGGCACGTATCTTGTTGTCAGTGGCACGTATCATGTTGTCAGTGGCACATATCTTGTTGTCAGTGGCACGTATCATGTTGTCAGTGGCACGTATCTTGTTGTCAGTGGCACGTATCATGTTGTCAGTGGCACGTATCTTGTTGTCAGTGGCACGTATCTTATTGTCAGTGGCACGTATCTTGTTGTCAGTGGCACGTATCTTGTTGTCAGTGGCACGTATCATGTTGTCAGTAGCACGTATCTTGTTGTCAGGGGCACGTATCTTGTTGTCAGTGGCACGTATCTTGTTGTCAGTGGCACGTATCTTGTTGTCAGTGGCACGTATTTTGTTGTCAGTGGCATGTATCATGTTGTCAGTGGCACGTATCTTGTTGTCAGTGGCACGTATCTTGTTGTCAGTGGCACGTATCTTGTTGTCAGTGGCACGTATCTTGTTGTCAGTGGCACGTATCTTGTTGTCAGTGGCACGTATTTTATTGTCAGTTGCACGTATCCTGTTGTCAGTGGCACGTATCTTGTTATCAGTGGCACGTATCTTGTTGTCAGTGGCACGTATCGTGTTATCAGTGGCACGTATCTTGTTGTCAGTGGCACGTATCTTGTTATCAGTGGCACGTATCCTGTTGTCAGTGGCACGTATCATGTTGTCAGTGGCACGTATCTTGTTGTCAGTGGCACGTATCTTGTTGTCAGTGGCATGTATCTTGTTGTCAGTGGCACGTATCTTGTTGTCAGTGGCATGTATCTTGTTGTCAGTGGCACGTATCTTGTTGTCAGTGGCACGTATCTTGTTGTCAGTGGCACATTTGTCAGTGGCACATATCTTGTTATCAGAAGCACGTATCTTTTTGTCAGTAGCACGTATCATGTTTTCAGTGACACATATCTTGTTGTCAGTAGCACGTATCATATTGTCAGTGGCACGTATCCTGTTGTCAGTGGCACGTATCTTGTTGTCAGTGGCACGTATCTTGTTGTCAGTGGCACGTATCTTGTTGTCAGTGGCACGTATCTTGTTGTCAGTGGCATGTATCTTGTCAGTGTCAGTGGCATGTATCTTGTTGTCAGTGGCACGTATCTTGTTGTCAGTGGCACGTATCTTGTTGTCAGTGGCATGTATCTGTCTGTCAATGGCACATATCATGTTGTCAGTGGGACGTATCAGGTTGTCAATGGCACGTATTCTGTTGTCAGTGGCACGTATCAGGTTGTCAGTGGCACGTATCATGTTGTCAGTGGCACGTATCATGTTGTCAGTGGCACGTATCATGTTGTCAGTGGCACGTATCATGTTGTCAGTGGCACGTATCCTGTTGTTAGTGGCACGTATCATGTTGTCAGTGGCACGTATCTTGTTGTCAGTGGCACGTATCTTGTTGTCAGTGGCATGTATCTTGTTGTCAGTGGCACGTATCTTGTTGTCAGTGGCACGTATCTTGTTGTCAGTGGCATGTATCTTGTTGTCAGTGGCACGTATCTTGTTGTCAGTGGCACGTATCTTGTTGTCAGTGGCACGTATCCTGTTGTCAGTGGCACGTATCATGTTATCAGTGGCACGTATCTTGTTGTCAGTGGCACGTATCCTGTTGTCAGTGGCACGTATCCTGTTGTCAGTGGCACGTATCCTGTTTTCTGTGGCACATATCTTGCTATCAGTGGCACGTGTTTTCATTGGCACTTATCATGTTTTCAGTGGCACGTATCTTGTTGTCAGTGGCACGTATTTTGTTGTCAGTGGCACGTATCATGTTGTCAGTGGCACGTATCTTGTTGTCAGTGGCACGTATCATGTTGTCAGTGGCACGTATCTTGTTGTCAGTGGGATGTATCTTGTTTTCAGTGGCATGTATCTTGTTGTCAGTGGCATGTATCATGTTGTCAGTGGCACGTATCTTGTTGTCAGTGGCACGTATCATGTTGTCAGTGGCACGTATCATGTTGTCAGTGGCACGTATCTTGTTGTCAGTGGCACGTATCTTGTTGTCAGTGGCACGTATCATGTTGTCAGTGGCACGTATCAGGTTGTCAGTGGCACGTATCTTGTTGTCAGTGGCACGTATCTTGTTGTCAGTGGCACGTATCTTGTTGTCAGTGGCACGTATCTTGTTGTCAGTGGCACGTATCTTGTTGTCAGTGGCACGTATCTTGTTGTCAGTGGCATGTATCTTGTTGTCAGTGGCACGTATCATGTTGTCAGTGGCATGTATCTTGTTGTCAGTGGCACGTATCATGTTGTCAGTGGCACGTATCTTGTTGTCAGTGGCATGTATCTTGTTGTCAGTGGCATGTATCTTGTTGTCAGTGGCATGTATCATGTTGTCAGTGGCACGTATCCTGTTGTCAGTGGCACGTATCTTGTTTCCTGAGGCACATATCGTGCTATCAGTGGCACGTATCCTGTTGTCAGTTGCACATATCCTGTTGTCAGTGGCACGTATCTTGTTGTCAGTGGCACGTATCTTGTTGTCAGTGGCGTATCTTGTTATCAGTGTTGTCAGTGGCACGTATCATGTTGTCTGTGGCACTTATCATGTTGTCAGTGGCACGTATCATGTTGTCAGTGGCACGTATCTTGTTGTCAGTGGCACGTATCTTGTTGTCAGTGGCACGTATCTTGTTGTCAGTGGCACACGTATCTTGTTGTCAGTGGCACGTATCTTGTTGTCAGTGGCACGTATCTTGTTGTCAGTGGCACGTATCTTGTTGTCAGTGGGTATCATGTTGTCAGTGGCACGTATCATGTTGTTGTTGTCAGTGGCACGTATCTTGTTGTCAGTGGCACGTATCTTGTTGTCAGTGGCACGTATCTTGTTGTCAGTGGCACGTATCTTGTTGTCAGTGGCACGTATCTTGTTGTCAGTGGCAGGTATCTTGTTGTCAGTGGCACGTATCTTGTTGTCAGTGGCACGTATCATGTTGTCAGTGGCACGTATTTTGTTGTCAGTGGCACGTATCATGTTGTCAGTGGCACGTATCTTGTTGTCAGTGGCACGTATTTTGTTGTCAGTGGCACGTATCTTGTTGTCAGTGGCACGTATCTTGTTGTCTATGTTGTCAGTGGCACGTATCTTGTTGTCAGTGGCACGTATCTTGTTGTCAGTGGCACGTATCTTGTTGTCAGTGGCACGTATCTTGTTGTCAGTGGCATGTATCTTGTTGTCAGTGGCACGTATCTTGTTGTCAGTGGCATGTATCTTGTTGTCAGTGGCACGTATCTTGTTGTCAGTGGCACGTATCTTGTTGTCAGTGGCACGTATCTTGTTGTCAGTGGCATGTATCTTGTTGTCAGTGGCACGTATCGTTTTCTCAGTGGCACGTATCCTGTTGTCAATGGCACGTATCATGTTGTCAGTGGCACGTATCCTCTTGTCAGTGGCACGTATCCTGTTGACAGTGGCACGTATCCTGTTGTCAGTGGCACGTATCTTGTTGTCAGTGGCACGTATCATGTTGTCAGTGGCACGTATCTTGTTGTCAGTGGCACGTATCTTGTTGTCAGTGGCACGTATCTTGTTGTCAGTGGCACGTATCTTGTTGTCAGTGGCACGTATCTTGTTGTCAGTGGCACGTATCTTGTTGTCAGTGGCATGTATCTTGTTGTCAGTGGCACGTATCTTGTTGTCAGTGGCACGTATCATATTGTCAGTGGCATGTATCATGTTGTCTGTGGCAGTGGTCAGTGTATCTTGTTGTCAGTGGCACGTATCTTGTTGTCAGTGGCACGTATCTTGTTGTCAGTGGCACGTATCAGGTTGTTAGTGGCACGTATCTTGTTGTCAGTGGCACGTATCATGGTGTCAGTGGCACGTATCTTGTTGTCAGTGGCACGTATCTTGTTGTCAGTGGCACGTATCATGTTGTCAGTGGCACGTATCCTGTTGTCAGTGGCACGTATCTTGTTACCAGTGGCACGTATCCTGTTGTCAGTGGCATGTATCATGTTATTAGTTACACGTATCCTGTTGTCAGTGGCACGTATCTTGTTGTCAGTGGCATGTATCTTGTTGTCAGTGGCACGTATCATGTTGTCAGTGGCATGTATCTTGTTGTCAGTGGCACGTATCTTGTTGTCAGTGGCACGTTTCTTGTTGTCAGTGGCACATATCATGGTGTCAGTGGCACGTATCATACTGTCAGTAGCATGTATCTGTCTGTCAATGGCACATATCATGTTGTCAGTGGGACGTGTCAGGTTGTCAATGGCACGTATCCTGTTGTCAGTGGCACGTATCCTGTTGTCAGTGGCACGTATCCTGTTGTCAGTGGCACGTATCTTGTTGTCAGTGGCACGTATCTTGTTGTCAGTGGCACGTATCTTGTTGTCAGTGGCACGTATCATGGTGTCAGTGGCACGTATCCTGTTGTCAGTGGCACGTATCTTGTTGTCAGTGGCACGTATCTTGTTGTCAGTGGCACGTATCTTGTTGTCAGTGGCACGTATCTTGTTGTCAGTGACACGTATCTTGTTGTCAGTGGCACGTTTGTCAGTGGCACGTATCATGTTGTCAGTGGCACGTATCTTGTTGTCAGTGGCATGTATCATGTTGTCAGTGGCACGTATCTTGTTGTCAGTGGGATGTATCTTGTTTTCAGTGGCATGTATCTTGTTGTCAGTGGCATGTATCATGTTGTCAGTGGCACGTATCTTGTTGTCAGTGGCACGTATTTTGTTGTCAGTGGCACGTATCCTGTTGTCAGTGGCACGTATTTTGTTGTCAGTGGCACGTATCAAGTTGTCAGTGGCACGTATTTTGTTGTCAGTGGCACGTATCATGTTATCAGTGGCATGTATCTTGTTATTAGTGGCACGTATCCTGTTGTCAGTGGCACGTATCATGTTTTGAGTGGCACGTATCCTGTTGTCAGTGGCACGTATCTTGTTGTCAGTGGCATGTATCTTGTTGTCAGTGGCACGTATCGTGTTATCAGTGGCATGTATCTTGTTGTCAGTGGCACGTATCTTGTTGTCAGTGGCGCGTATCTTGTTGTCAGTGGCAAGTATCCTCTTGTCAGTGGCACGTATCCTCTTGTCAGTTGCACGGACCAGGTTGTCAGTGGCACGTATCCTCTTGTCAGTGGCACGTATCCTCTTGTCAGTGGCAAGTATCCTCTTGTCAGTGGCAAGTATCCTCTTGTCAGTGGCACTTATCTTGTTGTCAGTGGCACGTATTTTGTTGTCAGTGGCACGTATCATGGTGTCAGTGGCACGTATCTTGTTGTTAGTGGCACGTATACTGTTGTCAGTGGCACGTATCTTGTTGTCAGTGGCACGTATCAAGGTGTTAGTGGCACGTATCTTGGTGTCAGTGGCATGTATCATGGTGTCAGTGGCACGTATCTTGTTGTCAGTGGCACGTATCATGTTGTCAGTGGCACGTATCCTGTTGTCAGTGGCACGTATCCTGTTGTCAGTGGCACGTATCTTGTTGTCAGTGGCACGTATCATGTTGTCAGTGGCACGTATCCTGTTGTCAGTGGCACGAATCCTCTTGTCAGTGGCACGTATCGTGTTGTCAGTGGCATGTATCTTATTGTCAGTGGCACGTATCTTGTTGTCAGTGGCATGTATCTTGTTGTCAGTGGCATGTATCATGTTTTCAGTGGCATGTATCATGTTGTCAGTGGCATGTATCATGTTGTCAGTGGCACGTATTTTGTTGTCAGTGGCATGTATTATGTTGTCAGTGGCATGTATGATGTTGTCACTGGCATGTATCATTTTGTCTGTGGCACGTATCATGTTGTCAGTGGCACGTATCTTGTTGTCAGTGGCACGTATCTTGTTGTCAGTGGCACGTATCTTGTTGTCAGTGGCATGTATCATATTGTCAGTGGCACGTATCATGTTGTCAGTGGCACGTATCATGTTGTCAGTGGCACGTATCTTGTTGTCAGTGGCACGTATCATGTTGTCAGTGGCACGTATCTTGTTGTCAGTGGCACGTATCATGTTGTCAGTGGCACGTATCATGTTGTCAGTGGCACGTATCTTGTTGTCAGTGGCACGTATCCTGTTGTCAGTGGCACGTATCTTGTTGTCAGTGGCACGTATCCTGTTGTCAGTGGCACGTATCTTGTTGTCAGTGGCACGAATCTTGTTGTCAGTGACACGTATCTTGTTGTCAGTGGCACGTTTGTCAGTGGCACGTATCATGTTGTCAGTGGCACGTATCTTGTTGTCAGTGGCACATTTGTCAGTGGCACACATCGTTTTGTCAGTGGCACGTATCTTGTTGTCAATGGCACGTATCATGTTGTCAGTGGCACGTATCTTGTTGTCAGTGGGAAGTATCTTGTTATCAGCAGCACGTATCTTGTTGTCAGTAGCACGTATCATGTTTTCAGTGGCACGTATCTTGTTGTCAGTGGCACGTATCATATTGTCAGTGGCATGTATCATGTTGTCTGTGGCATGTATCATTTTGTCTTTGGCATGTATCCTGTTGTAAGTGGCACGTATCCTGTTGTCAGTGGCACGTATCATGTTGTCAGTGGCACGTATCCTGTTGTCAGTGGCACGTATCCTGTTGTCAGTGGCACGTATCATGTTGTCAGTGTTGTCAGTGGCACGTATCCTGTTGTCAGTGGCACGTATCATGTTGTCAGTGGCACGTATCCTGTTGTCAGTGGCACGTATCCTGTTGTCAGTGGCACGTATCCTGTTGTCAGTGGCACGTATCCTGTTGTCAGTGGCACGTATCATGTTGTCAGTGGCACGTATCCTGTTGTCAGTGGCAGTGTATCTTGTTGTCAGTGGCACGTATCTTGTTGTCAGTGGCACGTATCTTGTTGTCAGTGGCACGTATCCTGTTGTCAGTGGCACGTATCCTGTTGTCAGTGGCACGTATCCTGTTGTCAGTGGCACGTATCTTGTTGTCAGTGGCACGTATCCTGTTGTCAGTGGCACGTATCATGTTGTCAGTGGCACGTATCCTCTTGTCAGTTGTACGGATCAGGTTGTCAGTGGCACGTATCCTGTTGTCAGTGGCACGTATCCTGTTGTCAGTGGCACGTATCTTGTTGTCAGTGGCACGTGTCCTGTTCTCAGTGGCACGTATTATGTTGTCAGTGGAATGTATGCTGTTGTCAGTGGCACGTATCCTGTTGTCAGTGGCACGTATCTTGTTGTCAGTGGCACGTGTCCTGTTGTCAGTGGCACGTATCATGTTGTCAGTGGCACGTATCATGTTGTCAGTGGCACGTATCTTGTTGTCAGTGGCACGTATCCTGTTGTCAGTGGCACGTATCTTGTTGTCAGTGGCACGTGTCCTGTTGTCAGTGGCACGTATTATGTTGTCAGTGGCACGTATCTTGTTGTCAGTGGCACGTATCATGTTGTCAGTGGCACGTATCCTGTTGTCAGTGGCACGTATCCTGTTGTCAGTGGCACGTATCTTGTTGTCAGTGGCACGTATTTTGTTGTCAGTGGCACGTATCATGGTGTCAGTGGCACGTATCTTGTTGTCAGTGGCACGTATACTGTTGTCAGTGGCACGTATCTTGTTGTCAGTGGCATGTATCTTGTTGTCAGTGGCACGTATCTTGTTTTCAGTGGCACGTATCATGTTGTCAGTGGCACGTATCTTGTTGTCAGTGGCACGTATCATGTTGTCAGTGGCACGTATCCTGTTGTCAGTGGCACGTATCCTGTTGTCAGTGGCACGTATCTTGTTGTCAGTGGCACGTATCATGTTGTCAGTGGCACGTATCCTGTTGTCAGTGGCACGTATCCTGTTGTCTGTGGCACGTATCGTGTTGTCAGTGGCACGTATCTTGTTGTCAGTGGCATGTATCTTGTTGTCAGTGGCACGTATCTTGTTGTCAGTGGCACGTATCTTGTTGTCAGTGGCACGTATCATGTTGTCAGTGGCACGTATCTTGTTGTCAGTGGCACGTTTGTCAGTGGCACGTATCATGTTGTCAGTGGCACGTATCTTGTTGTCAGTGGCACGTATCATGTTGTCAGTGGCACGTATACATGTTGTCAGTGGCACGTATCTTGTTGTCAGTGGCACGTATCTTGTTGTCAGGGCACGTATCTTGTTGTCAGTGGCATGTATCCTGTTATCAGTTACACGTATCATGTTGGCAGTGTTACGTATCATGTTGTCAGTGGCACGTATCCTGTTGTCAGTGGCAGGTATCATGTTGTCAGTGGCACGTATCTTGTTGTCAGTGGCACGTATCCTGTTGTCAGTGGCACGTATCATGTTGTCAGTGGCACGTATCTTGTTGTCAGTGGCACGTATCCTGTTGTCAGTGGCACGTATCTTGTTGTCAGTGGCACGTATCCTGTTGTCAGTGGCACGTATCCTGTTGTCAGTGGCACGTATCTTGTTGTCAGTGGCACGTGTCCTGTTGTCAGTGGCACGTATCATGTTGTCAGTGGCACGTATCATGTTGTCAGTGGCACGTATCTTGTTGTCAGTGGCACGTATCCTGTTGTCAGTGGCATGTATCCTTTTGTCAGTGGCACGTATCTTGTTGTCAGTGGCACGTGTCCTGTTGTCAGTGGCACGTATCATGTTGTCAGTGGCACGTATCTTGTTGTCAGTGGCACGTATCCTGTTGTCAGTGGCACGTATCCTGTTGTCAGTGGCACGTATCTTGTTGTCAGTGGCACGTGTCCTCTTGTCAGTGGCACGTATCATGTTGTCAGTGGCACGTATCATGTTGTCAGTGGCACGTATCTTGTTGTCAGTGGCACGTATCCTGTTGTCAGTGGCACGTATCTTGTTGTCAGTGGCACGTGTCCTGTTGTCAGTGGCACGTATTATGTTGTCAGTGGCACGTATCATGTTGTCAGTGGCACGTATCATGTTGTCAGTGGCACGTATCCTGTTGTCAGTGGCACGTATCCTGTTGTCAGTGGCACGTATCTTGTTGTCAGTGGCACGTGTCTTGTTGTCAGTGGCACCTATCAGGTTGTCAGTGGCACGTATCCTGTTGTCAGTGGCACGTATCCTGTTGTCAGTGGCACGTATCCTGTTGTCAGTGGCACGTATCCTGTTGTCAGTGGCACGTATCATGTTGTCAGTGGCACGTATCCTGTTGTCAGTGGCACGTATCTTGTTGTCAGTGGCACGTATATTGTTGTCAGTGGCACCTATCTTGTTGTCAGTGGCACGTATGGCACCTGTTGTCAGTGGCACGTATCCTGTTGTCAGTGGCACGTATCTTGTTGTCAGTGGCACGTATCTTGTTGTCAGTGGCACGTGTCTTGTTGTCAGTGGCACGTATCATGTTGTCAGTGGCACGTATCATGTTGTCAGTGGCACGTATCTTGTTGTCAGTGACACGTATCCTGTTGTCAGTGGCACGTATCTTGTTGTCAGTGGCACGTGTCCTGTTGTCAGTGGCACGTGTCCTGTTGTCAGTGGCACGTATTATGTTGTCAGTGGCACATATGCTGTTGTCAGTGGCACGTATCCTGTTGTCAGTGGCACGTATCTTGTTTTCAGTGGCACGTGTCCTGTTGTCAGTGGCACGTATCATGTTGTCAGTGGCACGTATCATGTTGTCAGTGGCACGTATCTTGTTGTCAGTGGCACGTATCCTGTTGTCAGTGGCACGTATCTTGTTGTCAGTGGCACGTGTCCTGTTGTCAGTGGCACGTATCATGTTGTCAGTGGCACGTATCTTGTTGTCAGTGGCACGTATCATGTTGTCAGTGGCACGTATCCTGTTGTCAGTGGCACGTATCTTGTTGTCAGTGGCACGTATCTTGTTGTCAGTGGCACGTGTCTTGTTGTCAGTGGCACGTATCATGTTGTCAGTGGCACGTATCATGTTGTCAGTGGCACGTATCATGTTGTCAGTGGCACGTATCCTGTTGTCAGTGGCACGTATCCTGTTGTCAGTGGCACGTATCTTGGTGTCAGTGGCACGTGTCTTGTTGTCAGTGGCACCTATCAGGTTGTCAGTGGCACGTATCCTGTTGTCAGTGGCACGTATCCTGTTGTCAGTGGCACGTATCCTGTTGTCAGTGGCACGTATCCTGTTGTCAGTGGCACCTATCATGTTGTCAGTGGCACGTATCCTGTTGTCAGTGGCACGTATCTTGTTGTCAGTGGCACGTGTCTTGTTGTCAGTGGCACGTATCCTGTTGTCAGTGGCACGTATCCTGTTGTCAGTGGCACGTATCCTGTTGTCAGTGGCACGTATCCTGTTGTCAGTGGCACGTATCTTGTTGTCAGTCATAGGTGCCACTCGCCAAGGGCAAGCTGGGGGCCAATCAGCGCACGGTACACGCCCGTTAGTTGTTCTCAATTACGTCTTCGACTTTCTTATTCCCATTTCCGGGTCTCATTGACTCATAAACTCATTATCTCTAGCTCAGCTTACTCATCCTCTCCCTCACTCTTTCTCTCACTCCCTCCTGTTCACCGACACTCTTCCTCTAACTCATTCTCTCTCTCCTCACTCACCATCTCCCTCCCTCTCCGTCTCTCCTCACTCACCATCTCCCTTCCTCTCCGTCTCTCCTCACTCACCATCACCCTCCCTCTCCGTCTCTCCTCACTCACCATCACCCTTCCTCTCCGTCTCTCCTCACTCAACATCTCCCTTCCTCTCCGTCTCTCCTCACTCACCATCTCCCTTCCTCTCCGTCTCTCCTCACTCACCATCTCCCTTCCTCTCCGTCTCTCCTCACTCACCATCTCCCTCCCTCTCCGTCTCTCCTCACTCACCATCTCCCTTCCTCTCCGTCTCTCCTCACTCACCATCTCCCTTCCTCTCCGTCTCTCCTCACTCACCATCTCCCTTCCTCTCCGTCTCTCCTCACTCACCATCTCCCTTCCTCTCCGTCTCTCCTCACTCACCATCACCCTCCCTCTCCGTCTCTCCTCACTTACCATCTCCCTCCCTCTCCGTCTCTCCTCACTCACCATCACCCTCCCTCTCCGTCTCTCCTCACTCACCATCTCCCTTCCTCTCCGTCTCTCCTCACTCACCATCTCCCTCCCTCTCCGTCTCTCCTCACTCACCATCTCCCTCCCTCTCCGTCTCTCCTCACTCACCATCTCCCTCCCTCTCCGTCTCTCCTCACTCACCATCTCCCTCCCTCTCCGTCTCTCCTCACTCACCATCTCCCTCCTCCTCCCAAAACATGTAAAGCCGATCAATATAATTTGGTGCAGGTAACATAGAATGTTGCGTGAAGAGCTACGGTTGTCAACAGCGGTTGACGGTCACCAACAGCGGCTGACGGTCACCAACAGAGGCTGACGGTCACCAACAGCGGCTGACGGTCACCAACAGCGGCTGACGGTCACCAACAGCTGCTGACGGTCACCAACAGCGGCTGACGGTCACCAACAGAGGCTGACGGCCACCAACAGCTGCTGACGGTCACCAACAGCGGCTGACGGTCACCAACAGCGGCTGACGGTCACCAACAGCTGCTGACGGCCACCAACAGAGGCTGACGGTCACCAACAGCTGCTGACGGCCACCAACAGCGGCTGACGGTCACCAACAGCGGCTGACGGTCACCAACAGCGGCTGACGGTCACCAACAGCGGCTGACGGTCACCAACAGCGGTTGACGGTCACCAACAGAGGCTGACGGCCACCAACAGCGGCTGACGGTCACCAACAGCGGCTGACGGCCACCAACAGCGGCTGACGGCCACCAACAGCGGCTGACGGTCACCAACAGCGGCTGACGGCCACCAACAGAAGCTGACGGTCACCAACAGCTGCTGACGGTCACCAACAGCGGCTGACGGTCACCAACAGAGGCTGACGGCCACCAACAGCTGCTGACGGTCACCAACAGCGGCTGACGGTCACCAACAGCGGCTGACGGTCACCAACAGCTGCTGACGGCCACCAACAGAGGCTGACGGTCACCAACAGCTGCTGACGGCCACCAACAGCGGCTGACGGTCACCAACAGCGGCTGACGGTCACCAACAGCGGCTGACGGTCACCAACAGCGGCTGACGGTCACCAACAGCGGTTGACGGTCACCAACAGAGGCTGACGGCCACCAACAGCGGCTGACGGTCACCAACAGCGGCTGACGGCCACCAACAGCGGCTGACGGCCACCAACAGCGGCTGACGGTCACCAACAGCGGCTGACGGCCACCAACAGAAGCTGACGGTCACCAACAGCGGCTGACGGCCACCAACAGCGGCTGACGGCCACCAACAGAAGCTGACGGTCACCAACAGCGGCTGACGGCCACCAACAGAGGCTGACGGTCACCAACAGCGGTTGACGGCCACCAACAGCGGTTGACGGTCACCAACAGCGGCTGACGGTCACCAACAGCGGCTGACGGTCACCAACAGCGGTTGACGGCCACCAACAGCGGTTGACGGTCACCAACAGCGGCTGACGGTCACCAACAGCGGCTGACGGTCACCAACAGCGGCTGACGGTCACCAACAGAGGCTGACGGTCACCAACAGCGGCTGACGGCCACCAACAGCGGTTGACGGCCACCAACAGCGGTTGACGGCCACCAACAACGGTTGACGGCCACCAACAAAGGTTGACGGCCACCAACAAAGGTTGACGGCCACCAACAAAGGTTGACGGCCACCAACAGCGGCTGACGGTCACCAACAGCGGCTGACGGTCACCAACAGCGGCTGACGGTCACCAACAGCGGCTGACGGTCACCAACAGCGGTTGACGGCCACCAACAAAGGTTGACGGCCACCAACAGCGGCTGACGGTCACCAACAGCGGTTGACGGCCACCAACAAAGGTTGACGGCCACCAACAGCAGTTGACGGCCACCAACAGCGGCTGATGGTCACCAACAGAGGCTGACGACCACCAACAGCGGCTGACGGTCACCAACAGCGGTTGACGGCCACCAACAAAGGTTGACGGCCACCAACAGCAGTTGACGGCCACCAACAGCGGCTGACGGTCACCAACAGCGGCTGACGGTCACCAACAGCGGCTGACGGTCACCAACAGCGGCTGACGGTCACCAACAGAGGCTGGCGGTCACCAACAGCGGCTGACGGTCACCAACAGCGGCTGACGGCCACCAACAGCGGCTGACGGTCACCTACAGCGGCTGACGGTCACCAACATAGGCTGACGGTCACCAACAGCGGCTGACGGCCACCAACAGCGGCTGACGGTCACCAACAGAGGCTGACGGCCACCAACAGCGGCTGACGGCCACCAACAGCGGCTGACGGCCACCAACAGCGGCTGACGGTCACCAACAGAGGCTGACGGTCACCAACAGAGGCTGACGGCCACCAACAGCGGCTGACGGCCACCAACAGCGGCTGACGGCCACCAACAGCGGTTGACGGCCACCAACAGCGGCTGACGGCCACCAACAGCGGCTGACGGCCACCAACAGCGGTTGACGGCCACCAACAGAGGCTGACGGTCACCAACAGCGGCTGACGGTCACCAACAGCGGTTGACGGCCACCAACAGAGGCTGACGGTCACCAACAGAGGCTGACGGTCACCAACAGAGGCTGACGGCCACCAACAGCGGCTGACGGTCACCAACAGCGGCTGACGGTCACCAACAGCGGCTGACGGCCACCAACAGCGGCTGACGGCCACCAACAGCGGCTGACGGTCACCAACAGCGGCTGACGGTCACCAACAGCGGCTGACGGCCACCAACAGCGGCTGACGGTCACCAACAGCGGCTGACGGCCACCAACAGAGGCTGACGGTCACCAACAGCGGCTGACGGTCACCAACAAAGGTTGACGGCCACCAACAGCGGTTGACGGTCACCAACAAAGGTTGACGGCCACCAACAGAGGCTGACGGCCACCAACAGCGGTTGACGGTCACCAACAAAGGTTGACGGCCACCAACAGCGGCTGACGGCCACCAACAGAGGCTGACGGTCACCAACAGAGGCTGACGGTCACCAACAGAGGCTGACGGCCACCAACAGAGGCTGACGGCCACCAACAGCGGCTGACGGCCACCAACAGAGGCTGACGGCCACCAACAGAGGCTGACGGTCACCAACAGAGGCTGACGGTCACCAACAGAGGCTGACGGCCACCAACAGAGGCTGACGGTCACCAACAGAGGCTGACGGCCACCAACAGCGGCTGACGGTCACCAACAAAGGTTGACGGCCACCAACAGAGGCTGACGGTCACCAACAGCGGCTGACGGTCACCAACAAAGGTTGACGGCCACCAACAGCGGCTGACGGTCACCAACAGCGGCTGACGGTCACCAACAGCGGCTGACGGCCACCAACAGCGGCTGACGGTCACCAACAGCGGCTGACGGTCACCAACAGCGGCTGACGGTCACCAACAGCGGCTGACGGCCACCAACAGCGGTTGACGGCCACCAACAGCGGCTGACGGCCACCAACAGCGGCTGACGGCCACCAACAGCGGCTGACGGTCACCAACAGCGGTTGACGGCCACCAACAGCGGTTGACGGCCACCAACAGAGGCTGACGGCCACCAACAGCGGTTGACGGCCACCAACAGCGGTTGACGGCCACCAACAGAGGCTGACGGCCACCAACAGCGGTTGACGGTCGCCAACAGCGGTTGACGGCCACCAACAAAGGCTGACGGCCACCAACGGCGGCTGGCGGTCACCAACAGCGGTTGACGGCCACCAACAGCGGTTGACGGCCACCAACAGCGGCTGACGGCCACCAACAGCGGCTGACGGCCACCAACAGCGGCTGACGGCCACCAACAGCGGCTGACGGTCACCAACAGCGGCTGCCGGCCACCAACAGAGGATGACGGTCACCAACAGCGGCTGACGGCCACCAACAGAGGCTGACGGCCACCAACAGAGGCTGACGGCCACCAACTGAGGCCGACTATCGCCTAGTTATCATGACCAGACTTGTCTAGTGTAGAACTGTAAGCTGAACAGTTTGGAAACTGTACAACTGGTTAATTAAATGGAAACCAACGCGAAAGCAACCGAAACCGGTTGTGGTGAGGCGCTCAGACGCCCACAACACCTGTTATAATAAGACGTGTACAATTCCCATCATCAAGTGATGAAGGCAAAGTGTGAAAAGTTGACCCGAGTGCCAGGCACCAATCAGTGACGCCTCTGGCACTATGGAACGGTGAACAATGAACACTGAGCTATATAGAGCGTCGTTACGTGGTTATCAATCGCCGATGCTCCTGAAACGAGGGACATTGAGCACACTGCATTGTGATTGATGTCTTACGGCTTATCTGGGATCCTGGAAGATCTTAAGGGGCCCAATTACCAGTATTCTGTGAATTCACGTACAATATCTCCCTCCCTCTCTCTCTCTATCTATCTATCTATGTTCCATCCATCTATCTCTCTGCATTAGCTCTGGCTTCACTGAGAACGTTAGGAGACATAAATCAATGAGGTGTTTGAGTACGACCTTTAACCTGAACTGACATGGGCGAAAATAGTTGCTTATTCGCTGGATATCCATATTGGATGCCATAGAATATCGCTTCTGTCAGTACTCCATCAGAAGTGCTGCACAAAACCTATGAATAGCAATAGAAACTTTCAGATAAATGAAAATGGGGCTACATCATGAATGATTTGACAATCTACATATGGCAATACTCATGTAAAAAAAAAACCTATCAGCACTCTGAACTGCCTTAATAAAACACACCTGCCAGCACTCAGACATGCCATAGAAACCCACACCTGCCAGCACTCAGACCTGCCATAAACCCCACGCACATACCTGCCAGCAGTCGAAAAACCCGTGTGGCAGACAGTGAATGAGTGCATGAGATGATGAGGCCATATCCGCAGGAATTTTACACATAAAGAGACACATATTACAGAGGACCCACAGTTATAATACTATCATGCATCTGTCTACCTGTTTCTCGAAACTCAGCCTAAAAGCGTGATGATATAAGCGTCATAATTATTTCCAACACCTCTCCGCACATATTTGCCAATACCGTCAGCTGAAGTTTGTAATTTACAAACTGTCACATATTTTCTGGTCTGGTTAAACAAAAATATATAATCCCATCTTTATGTGCAAGAAAAATAGGTAATTAGTTTGATGTTTTTTTTTCATTTAACTACCGGAAGTAATTCTAAAGACAACATAATTTTTAAGGTGACTTCTTATCTAGGGTTGTGATGTGGTTAATATCCTGGAGCAGTGAATTAATAGATGTTAATATGTGGTTTAAGTGGTTAATAACTTAACTCAGCTAATGTTTTTTTAAATTTTTATGAGAATAAATTGAACAGCAGCTCCAGTAGAGTCTATTGTTCCACAACCGATCGCTCAGATCATATATGACCCGCCATATATAATTACATGTATATAAAAAATGAGAGTATTCATCAGAAAATAAAACTCTTCTGAACTAGTTAAAAATCTTCACCAATCATATATCTTTGTTATTTTAAGACGTTTAACTATGAACTTTACAAGTTTCTTCACTGAATTAAACGTAATGTTTGTGTTTATTATCATAAATGGGCAGGAGTATTCAGGTTTGTAAAGGAACTAGTTGAAGTATCTTTAATTGGCTCTACATATGCCTCCACCACATCACTTTTTAATGCGTTCCATCTGTTAACTACTCTGACACTGACTAATAGGTGATTCTTTCCACTCTAAAGTCTTGTGAATCCTTGTACATCTATGGCTGCATATATGTGACTCAACATTTATGTCTGCACATATGTATGGTTTCTCCCTCGATGACATATTAGGAAGATATTTGAGGTTAAGTATTTTGTTTACAATTTTATTTACTTCTCTAAGTAATTAGTCAGGTGTTTCAGTCCTGGGTGAGGGTTTCTGTGGAGAGTTCAGTAATATACGGGAGGCAGGTGTGTGTGTGTCAGGTCTTGGACGACCACACTGACTCACACTCCGTCACAATCACACTGTACTGATTCCTGGCAGACTTAGGGCATGTAATACGCTCATTGCAAGGTAATATTAAAAGGCGTAAGTGCTCAACCTCGTAACCTACATCCTTGTAAACTACAACCTTGTAACCCTTGTAGTAAATATACGAGGTCTCTACCTCCTAACTCGACCCAAGCTTCTTGGTCTGTATTTATTAAACAAATTACGAGCGCCAAAGTTCTACAAGTTTGTACGTAAAAGTATTAACATTCAAGGCTCGTACAGAGTTTAGTATACGTCGACTAAGCTGCCACGAACGAGTCAAGGATTAAAGAAGTTCGTAAGTGCTATTGTTGCGGTCTTATTAACCTGCTCGCCGCGGGTGGTAGGTTCCCCATCGCCTTCCTGTGAGCGGGGGAGACTGGTGCACCCCCCCCCTCGGTCACCATTCCTTTCCCACCGTCCCATCCCACATCCTTATTCTGACTCCTTCACAGTGCTATATGGTCATAATGGCTTGGAGCTTTCCCCTGATAATTCCCTTTCCCTTCCCGTCCCCCTCATCCTGTGAAGGGCAGTGCACCCATTCCCCCCAGCCTGTGAAGGGCAGTGCACCCATTCCCCCCAGCCTGTGAAGGGCAGTGCACCCATTCCCCCCAGCCTGTGAAGGGCAGTGCACCCATTCCCCCCAGCCTGTGAAGGGCAGTGCACCCATTCCCCCCAGCCTGTGAAGGGCAGTGCACTCATTCTCCCCAGCCTGTGAAGGGCAGTGCACCCATTCCCCCCAGCCTGTGAAGGGCAGGGCATGTAGTCCTGGTGGTGGTTGTAGTCCTGGTGGTGGTTGTAGTCCTGGTGGTGGTTGTAGTCCTGGTGGTGGTTGTAGTCCTGGTGGTGGTTGTAGTCCTGGTGGTGGTTGTAGTCCTGGTGGTGGTTGTAGTCCTGGTGGTGGTTGTAGTCCTGGTGGTGGTTGTAGTCCTGGTGGTGGTTGTAGTCCTGGTGGTGGTTGTAGTCCTGGTGGTGGTTGTAGTCCTGGTGGTGGTTGTAGTCCTGGTGGTGGTTGTAGTCCTGGTGGTGGTTGTAGTCCTGGTGGTGGTTGTAGTCCTGGTGGTGGTTGTAGTCCTGGTGGTGGTTGTAGTCCTGGTGGTGGTTGTAGTCCTGGTGGTGGTTGTAGTCCTGGTGGTGGTTGTAGTCCTGGTGGTGGTTGTAGTCCTGGTGGTGGTTGTAGTCCTGGTGGTGGTTGTAGTCCTGGTGGTGGTTGTAGTCCTGGTGGTGGTTGTAGTCCTGGTGGTGGTTGTAGTCCTGGTGGTGGTTGTAGTCCTGGTGGTTGTAGTTGTAGTCCTGGTGGTGGTTGTAGTCCTGGTGGTGGTTGTAGTCCTGGTGGTGGTTGTAGTCCTGGTGGTGGTTGTAGTCCTGGTGGTGGTTGTAGTCCTGGTGGTGGTTGTAGTCCTGGTGGTGGTTGTAGTCCTGGTGGTGGTTGTAGTCCTGGTGGTGGTTGTAGTCCTGGTGGTGGTTGTAGTCCTGGTGGTGGTTGTAGTCCTGGTGGTGGTTGTAGTCCTGGTGGTGGTTGTAGTCCTGGTGGTGGTTGTAGTCCTGGTGGTGGTTGTAGTCCTGGTGGTGGTTGTAGTCCTGGTGGTGGTTGTAGTCCTGGTGGTGGTTGTAGTCCTGGTGGTGGTTGTAGTCCTGGTGGTGGTTGTAGTCCTGGTGGTGGTTGTAGTCCTGGTGGTGGTTGTAGTCCTGGTGGTGGTTGTAGTCCTGGTGGTGGTTGTAGTCCTGGTGGTGGTTGTAGTCCTGGTGGTGGTTGTAGTCCTGGTGGTGGTTGTAGTCCTGGTGGTGGTTGTAGTCCTGGTGGTGGTTGTAGTCCTGGTGGTGGTTGTAGTCCTGGTGGTGGTTGTAGTCCTGGTGGTGGTTGTAGTCCTGGTGGTGGTTGTAGTCCTGGTGGTGGTTGTAGTCCTGGTGGTGGTTGTAGTCCTGGTGGTGGTTGTAGTCCTGGTGGTGGTTGTAGTCCTGGTGGTGGTTGTAGTCCTGGTGGTGGTTGTAGTCCTGGTGGTGGTTGTAGTCCTGGTGGTGGTTGTAGTCCTGGTGGTGGTTGTAGTCCTGGTGGTGGTTGTAGTCCTGGTGGTGGTTGTAGTCCTGGTGGTGGTTGTAGTCCTGGTGGTGGTTGTAGTCCTGGTGGTGGTTGTAGTCCTGGTGGTGGTTGTAGTCCTGGTGGTGGTTGTAGTCCTGGTGGTGGTTGTAGTCCTGGTGGTGGTTGTAGTCCTGGTGGTGGTTGTAGTCCTGGTGGTGGTTGTAGTCCTGGTGGTGGTTGTAGTCCTGGTGGTGGTTGTAGTCCTGGTGGTGGTTGTAGTCCTGGTGGTGGTTGTAGTCCTGGTGGTGGTTGTAGTCCTGGTGGTGGTTGTAGTCCTGGTGGTGGTTGTAGTCCTGGTGGTGGTTGTAGTCCTGGTGGTGGTTGTAGTCCTGGTGGTGGTTGTAGTCCTGGTGGTGGTTGTAGTCCTG
Source organism: Procambarus clarkii (assembly GCF_020424385.1). NCBI lineage: Eukaryota > Metazoa > Arthropoda > Malacostraca > Decapoda > Cambaridae > Procambarus > Procambarus clarkii. The sequence goes on from NW_025556916.1 coordinate 59,411, forward strand.
GTGGTGGTTGTAGTCCTGGTGGTGGTTGTAGTCCTGGTGGTGGTTGTAGTCCTGGTGGTGGTTGTAGTCCTGGTGGTGGTTGTAGTCCTGGTGGTGGTTGTAGTCCTGGTGGTGGTTGTAGTCCTGGTGGTGGTTGTAGTCCTGGTGGTGGTTGTAGTCCTGGTGGTGGTTGTAGTCCTGGTGGTGGTTGTAGTCTGATGGTGGTTGTAGTCCTGGTGGTGGTTGTAGTCCTGGTGGTGGTTGTAGTCCTGGTGGTGGTTGTAGTCCTGGTGGTGGTTGTAGTCCTGGTGGTGGTTGTAGTCCTGGTGGTGGTTGTAGTCCTGGTGGTGGTTGTAGTCCTGGTGGTGGTTGTAGTCCTGGTGGTGGTTGTAGTCCTGGTGGTGGTTGTAGTCCTGGTGGTGGTTGTAGTCCTGGTGGTGGTTGTAGTCCTGGTGGTGGTTGTAGTCCTGGTGGTGGTTGTAGTCCTGGTGGTGGTTGTAGTCCTGGTGGTGGTTGTAGTCCTGGTGGTGGTTGTAGTCCTGGTGGTGGTTGTAGTCCTGGTGGTGGTTGTAGTCCTGGTGGTGGTTGTAGTCCTGGTGGTGGTTGTAGTCCTGGTGGTGGTTGTAGTCCTGGTGGTGGTTGTAGTCCTGGTGGTGGTTGTAGTCCTGGTGGTGGTTGTAGTCCTGGTGGTGGTGTAGTCCTGGTGGTGGTTGTAGTCCTGGTGGTGGTTGTAGTCCTGGTGGTGGTTGTAGTCCTGGTGGTGGTTGTAGTCCTGGTGGTGGTTGTAGTCCTGGTGGTGGTTGTAGTCCTGGTGGTGGTTGTAGTCCTGGTGGTGGTTGTAGTCCTGGTGGTGGTTGTAGTCCTGGTGGTGGTTGTAGTCCTGGTGGTGGTTGTAGTCCTGGTGGTGGTTGTAGTCCTGGTGGTGGTTGTAGTCCTGGTGGTGGTTGTAGTCCTGGTGGTGGTTGTAGTCCTGGTGGTGGTTGTAGTCCTGGTGGTGGTTGTAGTCCTGGTGGTGGTTGTAGTCCTGGTGGTGGTTGTAGTCCTGGTGGTGGTTGTAGTCCTGGTGGTGGTTGTAGTCCTGGTGGTGGTTGTAGTCCTGGTGGTGGTTGTAGTCCTGGTGGTGGTTGTAGTCCTGGTGGTGGTTGTAGTCCTGGTGGTGGTTGTAGTCCTGGTGGTGGTTGTAGTCCTGGTGGTGGTTGTAGTCCTGGTGGTGGTTGTAGTCCTGGTGGTGGTTGTAGTCCTGGTGGTGGTTGTAGTCCTGGTGGTGGTTGTAGTCCTGGTGGTGGTTGTAGTCCTGGTGGTGGTTGTAGTCCTGGTGGTGGTTGTAGTCCTGGTGGTGGTTGTAGTCCTGGTGGTGGTGTAGTCCTGGTGGTGGTTGTAGTCCTGGTGGTGGTTGTAGTCCTGGTGGTGGTTGTAGTCCTGGTGGTGGTTGTAGTCCTGGTGGTGGTTGTAGTCCTGGTGGTGGTTGTAGTCCTGGTGGTGGTTGTAGTCCTGGTGGTGGTTGTAGTCCTGGTGGTGGTTGTAGTCCTGGTGGTGGTTGTAGTCCTGGTGGTGGTTGTAGTCCTGGTGGTGGTTGTAGTCCTGGTGGTGGTTGTAGTCCTGGTGGTGGTTGTAGTCCTGGTGGTGGTTGTAGTCCTGGTGGTGGTTGTAGTCCTGGTGGTGGTTGTAGTCCTGGTGGTGGTTGTAGTCCTGGTGGTGGTTGTAGTCCTGGTGGTGGTTGTAGTCCTGGTGGTGGTTGTAGTCCTGGTGGTGGTTGTAGTCCTGGTGGTGGTTGTAGTCCTGGTGGTGGTTGTAGTCCTGGTGGTGGTTGTAGTCCTGGTGGTGGTGTAGTCCTGGTGGTGGTTGTAGTCCTGGTGGTGGTTGTAGTCCTGGTGGTGGTTGTAGTCCTGGTGGTGGTTGTAGTCCTGGTGGTGGTTGTAGTCCTGGTGGTGGTTGTAGTCCTGGTGGTGGTTGTAGTCCTGGTGGTGGTTGTAGTCCTGGTGGTGGTTGTAGTCCTGGTGGTGGTTGTAGTCCTGGTGGTGGTTGTAGTCCTGGTGGTGGTTGTAGTCCTGGTGGTGGTTGTAGTCCTGGTGGTGGTTGTAGTCCTGGTGGTGGTTGTAGTCCTGGTGGTGGTTGTAGTCCTGGTGGTGGTTGTAGTCCTGGTGGTGGTTGTAGTCCTGGTGGTGGTTGTAGTCCTGGTGGTGGTTGTAGTCCTGGTGGTGGTTGTAGTCCTGGTGGTGGTTGTAGTCCTGGTGGTGGTTGTAGTCCTGGTGGTGGTTGTAGTCCTGGTGGTCCTGTAGTCCTGGTGGTGGTTGTAGTCCTGGTGGTGGTTGTAGTCCTGGTGGTGGTTGTAGTCCTGGTGGTGGTTGTAGTCCTGGTGGTGGTTGTAGTCCTGGTGGTGGTTGTAGTCCTGGTGGTGGTTGTAGTCCTGGTGGTGGTTGTAGTCCTGGTGGTGGTTGTAGTCCTGGTGGTGGTTGTAGTCCTGGTGGTGGTTGTAGTCCTGGTGGTGGTTGTAGTCCTGGTGGTGGTTGTAGTCCTGGTGGTGGTTGTAGTCCTGGTGGTGGTTGTAGTCCTGGTGGTGGTTGTAGTCCTGGTGGTGGTTGTAGTCCTGGTGGTGGTTGGTTAGGCCTGGTGGTGGTTGGTTAGTCCTGGTGGTGGTTGGTGGGTGGTTGGTTAGCCCTGGTGGTGGTTGTAGTCCTGGTGGTGGTTGTAGTCCTGGTGGTGGTTGTAGTCCTGGTGGTGGTTGTAGTCCTGGTGGTGGTCGTAGTCCTGGTGGTGGTTGTAGTCCTGGTGGTGGTTGTAGTCCTGGTGGTGGTTGTAGTCCTGGTGGTGGTCGTAGTCCTGGTGGTGGTTGTAGTCCTGGTGGTGGTTGTAGTCCTGGTGGTGGTCGTAGTGCTGGTGGTGGTGGTGGTGGTGGTGTAGTCCTTGTGGTGGTTGTAGTCCTGGTGGTGGTTGTAGTCCTGGTGGTGGTTGTAGTCCTGGTGGTGGTTGTAGTCCTGGTGGTGGTTGTAGTCCTGGTGGTGGTTGTAGTCCTGGTGGTGGTTGTAGTCCTGGTGGTGGTTGTAGTCCTGGTGGTGGTTGTGGTTGTGGTCCTGGTGGTGGTTGTAGTCCTGGTGGTGGTTGTAGTCCTGGTGGTGGTTGTAGTCCTGGTGGTGGTTGTAGTCCTGGTGGTGGTTGTAGTCCTGTTGGTGGTTGTAGTCCTGGGGGTGGTTGTAGTCCTGGTTGTGGTTGTAGTCCTGGTGGTGGTCGTAGTCCTGGTGGTGGTTGTAGTCCTGGTGGTGATTATGGTCCTGGTGGTGGTTGTGGTCTTTATGATAGTTCTGGTCCTGGTGGTAGTTGTGGTCCTGGTGATGGTTGTGGTCCTCGTGGTGTTTGTGGTCCTGGTGTTGGTTGTGGTGCTGATGGGGGTTGTAGTCCTGTGGTGGTTGTAGTCCTGGCGGTGGTTATAGTCCTGGTGGTGGTTGTAGTCCTGGTGGTGGTTGTAGTCCTGGTGGTGGTTGTAGTCCTGGTGGTGGTTGTAGTCCTGGTGGTGGTTGTAGTTCTGGTGGTGGTTGTAGTCCTGGTGGTGGTTGTAGTCCTGGTGGTGGTTGTAGTCCTGGTGGTGGTTGTAGTCCTGGTGGTGGTTGTAGTCCTGGTGGTGGTTGTAGTCCTGGTGGTGGTTGTAGTCCTGGTGGTGGTTGTAGTCCTGGTGGTGGTTGTAGTCCTGGTGGTGGTTGTAGTCCTGGTGGTGGTTGTAGTCCTGGTGGTGGTTGTAGTCCTGGTGGTGGTTGTAGTCCTGGTGGTGGTTGTAGTCCTGGTGGTGGTTGTAGTCCTGGTGGTGGTTGTAGTCCTGGTGGTGGTTGTAGTCCTGGTGGTGGTTGTAGTCCTGGTGGTGGTTGTAGTCCTGGTGGTGGTTGTAGTCCTGGTGGTGGTTGTAGTCCTGGTGGTGGTTGTAGTCCTGGTGGTGGTTGTAGTCCTGGTGGTGGTTGTAGTCCTGGTGGTGGTTGTAGTCCTGGTGGTGGTTGTAGTCCTGGTGGTGGTTGTAGTCCTGGTGGTGGTTGTAGTCCTGGTGGTGGTTGTAGTCCTGGTGGTGGTTGTAGTCCTGGTGGTGGTTGTAGTCCTGGTGGTGGTTGTAGTCCTGGTGGTGGTTGTAGTCCTGGTGGTGGTTGTAGTCCTGGTGGTGGTTGTAGTCCTGGTGGTGGTTGTAGTCCTGGTGGTGGTTGTAGTCCTGGTGGTGGTTGTAGTCCTGGTGGTGGTTGTAGTCCTGGTGGTGGTTGTAGTCCTGGTGGTGGTTGTAGTCCTGGTGGTGGTTGTAGTCCTGGTGGTGGTTGTAGTCCTGGTGGTGGTTGTAGTCCTGGTGGTGGTTGTAGTCCTGGTGGTGGTTGTAGTCCTGGTGGTGGTTGTAGTCCTGGTGGTGGTTGTAGTCCTGGTGGTGGTTGTAGTCCTGGTGGTGTGGTGGTTTGTAGTCCTGGTGGTGGTTGTAGTCCTGGTGGTGGTTGTAGTCCTGGTGGTGGTTGTAGTCCTGGTGGTGGTTGTAGTCCTGGTGGTGGTTGTAGTCCTGGTGGTGGTGTGTAGTCCTGGTGGTGGTTGTAGTCCTGGTGGTGGTTGTAGTCCTGGTGGTGGTTGTTGTAGTCCTGGTGGTGGTTGTAGTCCTGGTGGTGGTTGTAGTCCAGGTGGTGGTTGTAGTCCTGGTGGTGGTTGTAGTCCTGGTGGTGGTTGTAGTCCTGGTGGTGGTTGTAGTCCTGGTGGTGGTTGTAGTCCTGGTGGTGGTTGTAGTCCTGGTGGTGGTTGTAGTCCTGGTGGTGGTTGTAGTCCTGGTGGTGGTCGTAGTCCTTGTGGTGGGTTGTAGTCCTAGTGGTGGTTGTAGTCCTGGTGGTGGTCGTAGTCCTGGTGGTGGTTGTAGTCCTGGTGGTGGTTGTAGTCCTGGTGGTGGTTGTAGTCCTGGTGGTGGTTGTAGTCCTGGTGGTGGTCGTAGTCCTGGTGGTGGTTGTAGTCCTGGTGGTGGTTGTAGTCCTGGTGGTGGTTGTAGTCCTGGTGGTGGTTGTAGTCCAGGTGGTGGCTGTAGTCCTGGTGGTGGTTGTAGTCCTGGTGGTGGTTGTAGTCCTGGTGGTGGTTGTAGTCCTGGTGGTGGTTGTAGTCCTGGTGGTGGTTGTAGTCCTGGTGGTGGTTGTAGTCCTGGTGGTGGTTGTAGTCCTGGTGGTGGTTGTAGTCCTGGTGGTGGTTGTAGTCCTGGTGGTGGTTGTAGTCCTGGTGGTGGTTGTAGTCCTGGTGGTGGTTGTAGTCCTGGTGGTGGTTGTAGTCCTGGTGGTGGTTGTAGTCCTGGTGGTGGTTGTAGTCCTGGTGGTGGTTGTAGTCCTGGTGGTGGTTGTAGTCCTGGTGGTGGTTGTAGTCCTGGTGGTGGTTGTAGTCCTGGTGGTGGTTGTAGTCCTGGTGGTGGTTGTAGTCCTGGTGGTGGTTGTAGTCCTGGTGGTGGTTGTAGTCCTGGTGGTGGTTGTAGTCCTGGTGGTGGTTGTAGTCCTGGTGGTGGTTGTAGTCCTGGTGGTGGTTGTAGTCCTGGTGGTGGTTGTAGTCCTGGTGGTGGTTGTAGTCCTGGTGGTGGTTGTAGTCCTGGTGGTGGTTGTAGTCCTGGTGGTGGTTGTAGTCCTGGTGGTGGTTGTAGTCCTGGTGGTGGTTGTAGTCCTGGTGGTGGTTGTAGTCCTGGTGGTGGTTGTAGTCCTGGTGGTGGTTGTAGTCCTGGTGGTGGTTGTAGTCCTGGTGGTGGTTGTAGTCCTGGTGGTGGTTGTAGTCCTGGTGGTGGTTGTAGTCCTGGTGGTGGTTGTAGTCCTGGTGGTGGTTGTAGTCCTGGTGGTGGTTGTAGTCCTGGTGGTGGTTGTAGTCCTGGTGGTGGTTGTAGTCCTGGTGGTGGTTGTAGTCCTGGTGGTGGTTGTAGTCCTGGTGGTGGTTGTAGTCCTGGTGGTGGTTGTAGTCCTGGTGGTGGTTGTAGTCCTGGTGGTGGTTGTAGTCCTGGTGGTGGTTGTAGTCCTGGTGGTGGTTGTAGTCCTGGTGGTGGTTGTAGTCCTGGTGGTGGTTGTAGTCCTGGTGGTGGTTGTAGTCCTGGTGGTGGTTGTAGTCCTGGTGGTGGTTGTAGTCCTGGTGGTGGTTGTAGTCCTGGTGGTGTAGTCCTGGTGGTGGTTGTAGTCCTGGTGGTGGTTGTAGTCCTGGTGGTGGTTGTAGTCCTGGTGGTGGTTGTAGTCCTGGTGGTGGTTGTAGTCCTGGTGGTGGTTGTAGTCCTGGTGGTGGTTGTAGTCCTGGTGGTGGTTGTAGTCCTGGTGGTGGTTGTAGTCCTGGTGGTGGTTGTAGTCCTGGTGGTGGTTGTAGTCCTGGTGGTGGTTGTAGTCCTGGTGGTGGTTGTAGTCCTGGTGGTGGTTGTAGTCCTGGTGGTGGTTGTAGTCCTGGTGGTGGTTGTAGTCCTGGTGGTGGTTGTAGTCCTGGTGGTGGTTGTAGTCCTGGTGGTGGTTGTAGTCCTGGTGGTGGTTGTAGTCCTGGTGGTGGTTGTAGTCCTGGTGGTGGTTGTAGTCCTGGTGGTGGTTGTAGTCCTGGTGGTGGTTGTAGTCCTGGTGGTGGTTGTAGTCCTGGTGGTGGTTGTAGTCCTGGTGGTGGTTGTAGTCCTGGTGGTGGTTGTAGTCCTGGTGGTGGTTGTAGTCCTGGTGGTGGTTGTAGTCCTGGTGGTGGTTGTAGTCCTGGTGGTGGTTGTAGTCCTGGTGGTGGTTGTAGTCCTGTAGTCCTGGTGGTTGTAGTCCTGGTGGTGGTTGTAGTCCTGGTGGTGGTTGTAGTCCTGGTGGTGGTTGTAGTCCTGGTGGTGGTTGTAGTCCTGGTGGTGGTTGTAGTCCTGGTGGTGGTTGTAGTCCTGGTGGTGGTTGTAGTCCTGGTGGTGGTTGTAGTCCTGGTGGTGGTTGTAGTCCTGGTGGTGGTTGTAGTCCTGGTGGTGGTTGTAGTCCTGGTGGTGGTTGTAGTCCTGGTGGTGGTTGTAGTCCTGGTGGTGGTTGTAGTCCTGGTGGTGGTTGTAGTCCTGGTGGTGGTAGTCCTGGTGTGGTCCTGTCCTGTGGTGGTTGTAGTCCTGGTGGTGGTTGTAGTCCTGGTGGTGGTTGTAGTCCTGGTGGTGGTTGTAGTCCTGGTGGTGGTTGTAGTCCTGGTGGTGGTTGTAGTCCTGGTGGTGGTTGTAGTCCTGGTGGTGGTTGTAGTCCTGGTGGTGGTTGTAGTCCTGGTGGTGGTTGTAGTCCTGGTGGTGGTTGTAGTCCTGGTGGTGGTTGTAGTCCTGGTGGTGGTTGTAGTCCTGGTGGTGGTTGTAGTCCTGGTGGTGGTTGTAGTCCTGGTGGTGGTTGTAGTCCTGGTGGTGGTTGTAGTCCTGGTGGTGGTTGTAGTCCTGGTGGTGGTTGTAGTCCTGGTGGTGGTTGTAGTCCTGGTGGTGGTCTTAATCCTGGTGGTGGTTGTAGTCCTGGTGGTGGTTGTAGTCCTGGTGGTGGTTGTAGTCCTGGTGGTGGTTGTATTTCTCGTGGTGGTTGTAGTCCTGGTGGTGGTTGTAGTCCCAAAGGTAGTAGTATTCCTGGTGGTGGTTGTAGGCCCGATGGTGGTTATAGTCCTGGTGGTAGTTATAGTCCTGGTGGTGATCGTAGTCCTGGTGGTGGTTGTAGTCCTGGTGGTGGTCGTAGTCCTGGTGGTGGTTGCAATCCTGGTGGAGATCTTAGTCCTGGTGGTGGTTGTAGTCCTGGTGGTGGTTGTAGTCCTGGTGGTGGTTGTAGTCCTGGTGGTGGTTGTAGTCCTGGTGGTGGTTGTAGTCCTGGTGGTGGTCGTAGTCCTGGTGGTGGTTGAAGTCCTGGTGGTGGTTGTAGTCCTGGTGGTGGTTGTAGTCCTGGTGGTGGTTGTAGTCCTGGTGGTGGTCGTAGTCCTGGTGGTGGTCGTAGTCCTGGTGGTGGTTGTGGTCCTGGTGGTGGTTATAGTCCTGGTGGTGGTTGTAGTCCTGGTGGTGGTTGTGGTCCTGGTGGTGGTTGTAGTCCTGGTGGTTGTTGTAGTCCTGGTGGTGGTTGTAGTCCTGGTGGTGGTTGTAGTCCTGGTGGTGGTTGTAGTCCTGGTGGTGGTTGTAGTCCTGGTGGTGGTTGTAGTCCTGGTGGTGGTTGTAGTCCTGGTGGTGGTTGTAGTCCTGGTGGTGGTTGTAGTCCTGGTGGTGGTTGTAGTCCTGGTGGTGGTTGTAGTCCTGGTGGTGGTTGTAGTCCTGGTGGTGGTTGTAGTCCTGGTGGTGGTTGTAGTCCTGGTGGTGGTTGTAGTCCTGGTGGTGGTTGTAGTCCTGGTGGTGGTTGTAGTCCTGGTGGTGGTTGTAGTCCTGGTGGTGGTTGTAGTCCTGGTGGTGGTTGTAGTCCTGGTGGTGGTTGTAGTCCTGGTGGTGGTTGTAGTCCTGGTGGTGGTTGTAGTCCTGGTGGTGGTTGTAGTCCTGGTGGTGGTTGTAGTCCTGGTGGTGGTTGTAGTCCTGGTGGTGGTTGTAGTCCTGGTGGTGGTTGTAGTCCTGGTGGTGGTTGTAGTCCTGGTGGTGGTTGTAGTCCTGGTGGTGGTTGTAGTCCTGGTGGTGGTTGTAGTCCTGGTGGTGGTTGTAGTCCTGGTGGTGGTTGTAGTCCTGGTGGTGGTTGTAGTCCTGGTGGTGGTTGTAGTCCTGGTGGTGGTTGTAGTCCTGGTGGTGGTTGTAGTCCTGGTGGTGGTTGTAGTCCTGGTGGTGGTTGTAGTCCTGGTGGTGGTTGTAGTCCTGGTGGTGGTTGTAGTCCTGGTGGTGGTTGTAGTCCTGGTGGTGGTTGTAGTCCTGGTGGTGGTTGTAGTCCTGGTGGTGGTTGTAGTCCTGGTGGTGGTTGTAGTCCTGGTGGTGGTTGTAGTCCTGGTGGTGGTTGTAGTCCTGGTGGTGGTTGTAGTCCTGGTGGTGGTTGTAGTCCTGGTGGTGGTTGTAGTCCTGGTGGTGGTTGTAGTCCTGGTGGTGGTTGTAGTCCTGGTGGTGGTTGTAGTCCTGGTGGTGGTTGTAGTCCTGGTGGTGGTTGTAGTCCTGGTGGTGGTTGTAGTCCTGGTGGTGGTTGTAGTCCTGGTGGTGGTTGTAGTCCTGGTGGTGGTTGTAGTCCTGGTGGTGGTTGTAGTCCTGGTGGTGGTTGTAGTCCTGGTGGTGGTTGTAGTCCTGGTGGTGGTTGTAGTCCTGGTGGTGGTTGTAGTCCTGGTGGTGGTTGTAGTCCTGGTGGTGGTTGTAGTCCTGGTGGTGGTTGTAGTCCTGGTGGTGGTTGTAGTCCTGGTGGTGGTTGTAGTCCTGGTGGTGGTTGTAGTCCTGGTGGTGGTTGTAGTCCTGGTGGTGGTTGTAGTCCTGGTGGTGGTTGTAGTCCTGGTGGTGGTTGTAGTCCTGGTGGTGGTTGTAGTCCTGGTGGTGGTTGTAGTCCTGGTGGTGGTTGTAGTCCTGGTGGTGGTTGTAGTCCTGGTGGTGGTTGTAGTCCTGGTGGTGGTTGTAGTCCTGGTGGTGGTTGTAGTCCTGGTGGTGGTTGTAGTCCTGGTGGTGGTGGTCCTGGTGGTGGTTGTAGTCCTGGTGGTGGTTGTAGTCCTGGTGGTGGTTGTAGTCCTGGTGGTGGTTGTAGTCCTGGTGGTGGTTGTAGTCCTGGTGGTGGTTGTAGTCCTGGTGGTGGTTGTAGTCCTGGTGGTGGTTGTAGTCCTGGTGGTGGTTGTAGTCCTGGTGGTGGTTGTAGTCCTGGTGGTGGTTGTAGTCCTGGTGGTGGTTGTAGTCCTGGTGGTGGTTGTAGTCCTGGTGGTGGTTGTAGTCCTGGTGGTGGTTGTAGTCCTGGTGGTGGTTGTAGTCCTGGTGGTGGTTGTAGTCCTGGTGGTGGTTGTAGTCCTGGTGGTGGTTGTAGTCCTGGTGGTGGTTGTAGTCCTGGTGGTGGTTGTAGTCCTGGTGGTGGTTGTAGTCCTGGTGGTGGTTGTAGTCCTGGTGGTGGTTGTAGTCCTGGTGGTGGTTGTAGTCCTGGTGGTGGTTGTAGTCCTGGTGGTGGTTGTAGTCCTGGTGGTGGTTGTAGTCCTGGTGGTGGTTGTAGTCCTGGTGGTGGTTGTAGTCCTGGTGGTGGTTGTAGTCCTGGTGGTGGTTGTAGTCCTGGTGGTGGTTGTAGTCCTGGTGGTGGTTGTAGTCCTGGTGGTGGTTGTAGTCCTGGTGGTGGTTGTAGTCCTGGTGGTGGTTGTAGTCCTGGTGGTGGTTGTAGTCCTGGTGGTGGTTGTAGTCCTGGTGGTGGTTGTAGTCCTGGTGGTGGTTGTAGTCCTGGTGGTGGTTGTAGTCCTGGTGGTGGTTGTAGTCCTGGTGGTGGTTGTAGTCCTGGTGGTGGTTGTAGTCCTGGTGGTGGTTGTAGTCCTGGTGGTGGTTGTAGTCCTGGTGGTGGTTGTAGTCCTGGTGGTGGTTGTAGTCCTGGTGGTGGTTGTAGTCCTGGTGGTGGTTGTAGTCCTGGTGGTGGTTGTAGTCCTGGTGGTGGTTGTAGTCCTGGTGGTGGTTGTAGTCCTGGTGGTGGTTGTAGTCCTGGTGGTGGTTGTAGTCCTGGTGGTGGTTGTAGTCCTGGTGGTGGTTGTAGTCCTGGTGGTGGTTGTAGTCCTGGTGGTGGTTGTAGTCCTGGTGGTGGTTGTAGTCCTGGTGGTGGTTGTAGTCCTGGTGGTGGTTGTAGTCCTGGTGGTGGTTGTAGTCCTGGTGGTGGTTGTAGTCCTGGTGGTGGTTGTAGTCCTGGTGGTGGTTGTAGTCCTGGTGGTGGTTGTAGTCCTGGTGGTGGTTGTAGTCCTGGTGGTGGTTGTAGTCCTGGTGGTGGTTGTAGTCCTGGTGGTGGTTGTAGTCCTGGTGGTGGTTGTAGTCCTGGTGGTGGTTGTAGTCCTGGTGGTGGTTGTAGTCCTGGTGGTGGTTGTAGTCCTGGTGGTGGTTGTAGTCCTGGTGGTGGTTGTAGTCCTGGTGGTGGTTGTAGTCCTGGTGGTGGTTGTAGTCCTGGTGGTGGTTGTAGTCCTGGTGGTGGTTGTAGTCCTGGTGGTGGTTGTAGTCCTGGTGGTGGTTGTAGTCCTGGTGGTGGTTGTAGTCCTGGTGGTGGTTGTAGTCCTGGTGGTGGTTGTAGTCCTGGTGGTGGTTGTAGTCCTGGTGGTGGTTGTAGTCCTGGTGGTGGTTGTAGTCCTGGTGGTGGTTGTAGTCCTGGTGGTGGTTGTAGTCCTGGTGGTGGTTGTAGTCCTGGTGGTGGTTGTAGTCCTGGTGGTGGTTGTAGTCCTGGTGGTGGTTGTAGTCCTGGTGGTGGTTGTAGTCCTGGTGGTGTTGTAGTCCTGGTGGTGGTTGTAGTCCTGGTGGTGGTTGTAGTCCTGGTGGTGGTTGTAGTCCTGGTGGTGGTTGTAGTCCTGGTGGTGGTTGTAGTCCTGGTGGTGGTTGTAGTCCTGGTGGTGGTTGTAGTCCTGGTGGTGGTTGTAGTCCTGGTGGTGGTTGTAGTCCTGGTGGTGGTTGTAGTCCTGGTGGTGGTTGTAGTCCTGGTGGTGGTTGTAGTCCTGGTGGTGGTTGTAGTCCTGGTGGTGGTTGTAGTCCTGGTGGTGGTTGTAGTCCTGGTGGTGGTTGTAGTCCTGGTGGTGGTTGTAGTCCTGGTGGTGGTTGTAGTCCTGGTGGTGGTTGTAGTCCTGGTGGTGGTTGTAGTCCTGGTGGTGGTTGTAGTCCTGGTGGTGGTTGTAGTCCTGGTGGTGGTTGTAGTCCTGGTGGTGGTTGTAGTCCTGGTGGTGGTTGTAGTCCTGGTGGTGGTTGTAGTCCTGGTGGTGGTTGTAGTCCTGGTGGTGGTTGTAGTCCTGGTGGTGGTTGTAGTCCTGGTGGTGGTTGTAGTCCTGGTGGTGGTTGTAGTCCTGGTGGTGGTTGTAGTCCTGGTGGTGGTTGTAGTCCTGGTGGTGGTTGTAGTCCTGGTGGTGGTTGTAGTCCTGGTGGTGGTTGTAGTCCTGGTGGTGGTGTAGTCCTGGTGGTGGTTGTAGTCCTGGTGGTGGTTGTAGTCCTGGTGGTGGTTGTAGTCCTGGTGGTGGTTGTAGTCCTGGTGGTGGTTGTAGTCCTGGTGGTGGTTGTAGTCCTGGTGGTGGTTGTAGTCCTGGTGGTGGTTGTAGTCCTGGTGGTGGTTGTAGTCCTGGTGGTGGTTGTAGTCCTGGTGGTGGTTGTAGTCCTGGTGGTGGTTGTAGTCCTGGTGGTGGTTGTAGTCCTGGTGGTGGTTGTAGTCCTGGTGGTGGTTGTGGTCCTGGTGGTGGTTGTAGTCCTGGTGGTGGTTGTAGTCCTGGTGGTGGTTGTAGTCCTGGTGGTGGTTGTAGTCCTGGTGGTGGTTGTAGTCCTGGTGGTGGTTGTAGTCATGGTGGTGGTTGTAGTCCTGGTGGTGGTTGTAGTCCTGGTGGTGGTGGTAGTCCTGGTGGTGGTTGTAGTCCTGGTGGTGCTTGTAGTCCTGGTGGTGGTTGTAGTCCTGGTGGTGGTTGTAGTCCTGGTGGTGGTTGTAGTCCTGGTGGTGGTTGTAGTCCTGGTGGTGGTTGTAGTCCTGGTGGTGGTTGTAGTCCTGGTGGTGGTTGTAGTCCTGGTGGTGGTTGTAGTCCTGGTGGTGGTCGTAGTCCTGGTGGTGGTTGTAGTCCTGGTGGTGGTTGTAGTCCTGGTGGTGGTTGTAGTCCTGGTGGTGGTTGTAGTCCTGGTGGTGGTCGTAGTCCTATTGGTGGTTGTAGTCCTGGTGGTGGTTGTAGTCCTGGTGGTGGTTGTAGTCCTGGTGGTGGTTGTAGTCCTGGTGGTGGTTGTAGTCCTGGTGGTGGTTGTAGTCCTGGTGGTGGTTGTAGTCCTGGTGGTGGTTGTAGTCCTGGTGGTGGTTGTAGTCCTGGTGGTGGTTGTAGTCCTGGTGGTGGTTGTAGTCCTGGTGGTGGTTGTAGTCCTGGTGGTGGTTGTAGTCCTGGTGGTGGTTGTAGTCCTGGTGGTGGTTGTAGTCCTGGTGGTGGTTGTAGTCCTGGTGGTGGTTGTAGTCCTGGTGGTGGTTGTAGTCCTGGTGGTGGTTGTATTCCTGGTGGTGGTCTTAGTCCTGGTGGTGGTTGTAGTCCTGGTAGTAGTTTTAGTCAAGGCGGTGGTTGTATTCCTGGTGGTGGTTGTAGTCCTGGTAGTGATTGTAATCCTGGTGGTGGTCTTAGTCCTATTGGTGGTTGTAGTTCTGGTGGTGGTGTTAGTTCTGATGGTGGTTGTATTCCTGGTGGTGATTGTAGTCCTGGTCGTGGTTGTAGTCACGAAGGTGGTTGTATTCCTGGTGGTGGTTTTTAGTCCTGGTGGTAGTGGTTGTAGTCCTAGTGGTTGTTATAGTCCTGATGGTGGTCTTAGTCCTGGTGGTGGTTGTAGTGCTGGTGGTTATTGTAGTCCTGATGGTGGTCTTAGTCCTGGTGGTGGTTGTAGTCCTGGTGGTTATTGTAGTCCTGATGGTGGTCTTAATCATGGTGGTGGTTGTAGTCCTGGTGGTGGTTGTAGTCGTGGTGGTGGTTGTAGTCCTGGTGGGGGTTGATGCCCTGGTGGTGGTAGTTGTAGTCCTGGTGGTTGTTGTAGTCCTGATGGTGGTCTTAGTCCTTGTGGTGGTTGTAGTCCTGGTGGTGGTTGTAGTCCTGGTGGTGGTTGTAGTCCTGGTGGTGGTTGTAGTCCTGGTGGTGGTTGTAGTCCTGGTGGTGGTTGTAGTCCTGGTGGTGGTTGTAGTCCTGGTGGTTGTTGTAGTCCTGGTGGTGGTTGTAGTCCTGGTGGTGGTTGTAGTCCTGGTGGTGGTTGTAGTCCTGGTGGTGGTTGTAGTCCTGGTGGTGGTTGTAGTCCTGGTGGTGGTTGTAGTCCTGGTGGTGGTTGTAGTCCTGGTGGTGGTTGTAGTCCTGGTGGTGGTTGTAGTCCTGGTGGTGGTTGTAGTCCTGGTGTTATAGTACAGCAGGTTAGTCCACCAGGTATAACTAGGGTGTAGACACCACATTTTCCCTCTTTGAGGTAGCTTCCATCACCCTGGTAACTGATGCACAAAGCATGCTTCCTCGTCTTGACCTGTCAAAAGAGCGCTAGCTGTAAAGCCAGAATCCTATATATGACAGGTATATCAGAGAAAATACTGTACATGGAACAATGAAGACCTGGCTTAATTACCTTTAGTTTGAGGCTACCACATGCTCTAACCGGGTCACCCTATATAATGACATTAATGGCCATAAATGAAAGATACATGGGTTTCAGAAGAACACTTAACTTGATTTGTTGACAGCGTGTTGATAATGGTACACCTTTGGTTTCCATAACACTACGTCCAAGTAAAATTAACAGGAGCCGAATTTGCTCCCATGAGCCTCTGGTCTCAGTATAAACAATGGCTGCCCCTTCCTCCCCTGACGCCTGGCTTACATTGTCCAGATGACAGAAAGTGATAGAAGGGTCACATTTACTCTAATATTGATAATTAAGTTAATTTATATGAGATGTTTTATGATGGTAAAGTCCAAAGACTAATGTATTTAAGAATAATTCCCACCATAATAGGTGGTGAATATAATAGTATGTGGTGATGATATCCCGTTTTCTTTAGACGGTAATTCCACTACAAGTTATGTTTTCTATGTGTTAACTTGTTTATACAACACAGCAGTTATTATCTGTCTGTATGATATATTAAATGGTGTCGGATTTTCCGACATAATTCCCCAGGGGGCTGCTCACGGGTCGAAGTCCTCTTTAGAACAGACGAACACCGATACTCCTGCGAATTATTAGATTAATTTGATGTTAGTAGTTAGTAATCACACATTTGTGCGTCTGTTCGTACAGGACGGATGTCCCGTACTAGAGTTGCAGGGGTTAGAAGTCTAATGCGATTTCATTTCCCTGTCAACTCTTGAAAGGCTAATATTCAAGCCTAATTACATATTATTTAACCCGGAAGACTGGATGTGATCAAGTACTACAGTCAAGTATGATTCAGGGACTGCAGTGAGATCAGTGACATTAGATATAACTTGAAGTTTATTCAGGTAACTGGTCACTGATATATAAACACTGAGGCCCATGGTTGCATCTTGATTAAATAATAAATGTATCAAATCAGTCATCAGATTTATTGGGGTTTAATTTAGTTAATTGATTCAGAAGATTGAATAGCTCATCATTAAAGTAAAGTATGGTTCTGAGACTGCAGTGGGTTCAGTGACATTGGTCGCAGTGACTTGTAGCTGTTTAGGCTACTGTTCACTGATTTGCCACTGAAGCCTCATGAACTCATCTTCAGCTTTAAATGATGATACTAACATCAATCTCTGTTGGTATAGTCAGCTGTAATCTCCTTAGTATAATGCTACTGGAGAAATATAATCAGCTGACAAATTTAGATTTCTACTAGTATTGTTTATCTGCAGGCATAGGTCTCCTCAGGCTTGATACTGGGCCTGAGAGTAATTTACCTCCTGCAGAGTTTAAGGGGCATATCGGTGTAAAATTAAAAGTGGTTCAATTTGCTTATAAATTTTTTTCTGAAATGGTTATAGAAAGGGCTGCATCTGGTCCAAGTTTCACCATCACACCCTAAACAGAAAAGGAGAAAAAAAATAAACAACGAATTATGCAACGAATTTTCAAATAGTTTCAGGGAACACATGTGTCAACTAAAATCATTTCTATAACACTCAGATATTAAATTAAGCACATAATAAAGGATTCTAGTGATCAGTTTTATCAAAAAAGTGTTTAGTGCAATAATATAATTTTTCAAAGTTACCCTACTAAAAAAATATGCAATATATGATATTTATAAATTTTTATAAAATCAACAAATAGACTTTGGACTAAAATGTCTACTAGAGTCTGTAGAAGCACAAACGCTACATATAAGGTGTAATTTGCATGTAAATTGATTAATAAATGAAAGCTCTGAAGTAATTTGAAGGTGTAAATTACTTTCCAGAGTAAAATAAAGATCCAAGTTCGGCCACCTGTAGCTGAGCTTGACTTCGACAGATTTCGTTCATAATAGGCACCCTTGCAGATAGGCATCCATTGAGCAAGGTGTGCAAGTTTCATGCAAATCCCTTGATAACAAACGAGAAAAAGAAATTGACAAAAAAAAATAAAAAAAAAATAAAAAGAAAAAAAAAATTTTAAATATAAATATATTGAACATACATATTACAATTATTACAAGAGTTTGTGCTTCTACAGCACATAGTAGACATTTTAGTTGACACATGTGTTCCCTGAGATTATTTGAGAATGTTGAACATTCGTTGCATAATACGTTGTGTATTTTTTTCTCCTTTTCTGTTTAGGGTGTGATGGTGAAACTTGGACCAGTTGCAGACCTTTCTATAACCATTTCATACAAAAATTTATAAGCAAATTGAACAATTTTAATTTATAACGATATTTTTTGATATGCCCCCTTAACATGGTTATGCCCTTATATTTAGTAGGGCTACTGATGAATCGATGGCAATAGTCTGTCCCTACAAGGAGACCGAAGTCGGTGAGGTGATCAGACTTAATATTATCTGCCAATTTTATTCCTCTATTTCTCAGGAATTTGGCTGTTGCTCTCAGACCTTGAACTTGTAGGTCTACTGGTATTTTGTCCACCACAATGGCTTGTACTCGACAGACGTACCTGCCTAAACGCACTGATAGTTGTACCACCTGGTAGACTTGAGGTCCTGCATCTGTTACAAACCCTGAGATGTTGAATGACATCTGGGCTACAGGCCTTAATTGTAGTTCATCTGCCAACTTTTTAGTGACAAATGTTCTCTGGGATCCTTGGTCAAACAACCCACGGGTATGGACCTTGGCCCTCTTATTCAGGATGGTAATTTGGGCAGTAGGCAAAGTCGTATTACCTTTAGACTTTGCCGATTGGACACTCTTTGCACCTTGCAGTACTGTACAGTGGTGGGAATGCTATCTTCCACCTTGGGGTTTGGAGACGTTGTTTTGGTGTCTCTGCACAATGCTGCATGGTGCTGACCTTTGTTACACCTATTACAGTTGTGTAATTGGGTCTCACAGTCCTTGATGTTATGTTTCCTGAGGCACCTCGTACAATGTTGCAAATCTTTGAGTCGCTGAACACGGGCGTCACTATCAGGAAAATTAGAGCAGTGGTACATTGAATGTTTCTCATTGCAAAACAAACATGTTCCATAGCTTCCAGTACCCTTTGGTGTCACGTTCTTGGGTGACACAGTAACTATAGGCTTGGAGGGTCCCACTGCATATACGCCCACACTGCTACTGTTCCACTTTGGTGTTGAATTATATTGTCTAGATTGATTTGGAGTACCTTTGGTACTCTGTGGTTTACTATTATTGGTTTCTGAAGGTTTACTTGGTGGTTTTAATTTGTCATGTGTTCGTAATTGATGAACTACTGACTTTAAACCTTCAGATATTTCATTCATGGATAAGATACTTTTATTGTAATGAGCACTCATTTGTCTCAATATGTCCCTAGGTATTTTCTCCTGGACAATTATTTTCAAGACCCACTCAGCCCCGTTTGTATCTGCTGTCAGGCTGAGGGCATTGATCAATGATTCTATCTCCAGCTTGAAGACTTGGAGTGAATCAGCTGAAGCCTCCGGTGGGGGTAAATGCAACAGCTCATGAACTAAATGTGATGTGTTACAGCCCTCTCGGGACGCAACGGGGTTCTTACTCTGATGTTGTTAGAGGAAGATATATATCCGTTCCCAAGCCAGTAGTGGCTATCAAGGGATGTGATCCGTGACGCAAGTAACTTAAAGGGGGAAGTGAAAGAAAGCTAAGAACTTAAGATTATAATTACCATCACCATATAAATAATATATAAAAGAGTGCACAGGGGGAGGGGTATAAACACTATACAGGGGGATTATTTACAATAGTTGTCTTCTGCTGAAGACTCTGGTGCAAAACTCTCGGTGCTGGTTCCTCGGTGCTTCTTCGTGGCCTCAACGAATTCTTCTGAGACGTCGAGCCTACCCTGGCCACAGGTCAGCCAAAACACAGGTCCACTGGGGGCACCGCCGTGGAGGCCGTCAACCACGAATCCAGCCGGTCGAATCCAGCCGGTCTGCTGGCAGGTTCCGGACCCACAACGCTGGCCAGGCCACTCCACGAACGATATAAGGGGAACGCCCTAGACAGGAGCCTCGTGTGACACCACAAATCACTCTCCTGTCCTCGATACCCCAGTGGATGATCGTCTCCAACAGTCGGTCCCGGGTAATCCTTTCACTGCCACTCCACTGGCAGGCTAACACACCACAGTGTTCTTCCGGGGGGACGACTTCACAACTGCTGCAGCAAAGCACAAGGTATGGAGACGGCTGCCTCGGGTAGACTGACTCAACTTCCAACACAGCGGTCCCAGGTCGACTCTGTAAGCAGACACGTCATCAATAACTGGGACACACTAAGGCACCTCACTTACAGGCTCAGACACAAACGCCCACCTATCCACTCCATAGATGGCGCTGGTGTCTGAGCACCACCTCACCAGAGGTCAGCAGCGGCTGTGTTGAGCGCTGAACAGGACTAGAAACTGGCCCTCGAGGCCAATACATCCCGTCCTCGCCAGGTGTCGTCATCCATTTGGTGGGGGGTTTCGGGAGCTGACCCACAGATGGCGCGGTTGTCACTGCTCCGGGCTCGGACGCTGGATCCGGGTTCGTAACAGATGTTCTTACTTCTGGATCAGCATAATTATCCTTGAGGAGTTTTACTGCCAGATCATAGCCGTCATTAGTTAATCTCAGATGGGATACTACTGTTTTAGCCTCACCTGATAATTGGCCTTGCAAATAAGAGAATTTACTACTCTTTGGTAAAGATTGTTTTGAGTCTACAAGGTCAACGAATTTGTTCCAAAATTCGTCCCAATCTTCCTCATCTTTTCCTGAGAAAGTGGGTAAATTAATTGGAGGGAGTCGAGCTTCTGCTTGACTCGTATTAGATGCAACTGTTGTTGTTGTTGCTGTTGCCTTGTTCTGGGCAATTAATTTGACATAAGGCTGTAACGTGGCCTGAGTCTGATCTTCATAATTCGCTAGATCAACCATAATGTCGTCTATTTCTGTTTCTAATAAATTAGTGTTGGCAAGTTCAGCCACATATGTTGCTATTTGGCATTTGATTTGCTCAAATTTACCTGCAGCTGCTTGATAATAGCTTTCCAGGTCAGCATAATCAACTTGAGATTGTTGTGACAAATCTTCACATTTCTTGATCTGTCTTGTTAAGTGGCCTTTAAGACCTGCAAGGGTTCTTCTCATTCTCCCAGCATTATCCATACTGGCTAGTTGGTGAAGCCTTGTGGGGCTTGTACTTGGGTCGCTCATAATACTGAACAAGCACTAATGGTAGCCTAGGGTAAAATTCTGCACTCACTAGGCAATAATCCTACCTCTGCTAGAGGTTAGCACTTAAAATTAATGCACATTATATATATACAATCATACACACTAATGATTTGAGTGACAAACCAGTGTCACTGGAAGTACCTTTAGGTTAGCTCTTCTATATCACCCTAGGATGGTAGAGACACAACTTAATCACTCAAAGGTGTAATGATCATAAGTAAATTATTATATATACACAACTCAACTCGAGTTGATAAAAATTACACCCAAAATAGGGTCTGGACCATTCATTAATGGTGTTAGGTTGTTGAATATAGTACAACTGACTATGGTAATAATGGGACTAGGATGAACGATAATAGTTCAACTAGTCAATGGTAATATCCTACCCTGTTGTGGGTTGGCAATTAGTAAATATTATACTGTGATCACTAGTGCAATATATATTAAATAATTCTCTATTTTGGAGAAATAATATACACAATTATTGATAATAGCCTCTTAATTAGCCTCTATAAAACTTCTAATATTATCAAGAAGTATTAAATATTATTAGTGACCTCGCGAAATAACTCCACAAAATTCATGGATAATCTCTCGCGAAATTTAACACCACGAAATCCGTGAACAATCTTGCGAGGACACAGCCACTAATTTGGCTGGCTTCAATATTAGCGCTGTCATTTCACAGAATAACACGCCACCAAATCTGTGCGTGTGCATGAAACCGCTGACTAAGGCTGATCTGAACTGAGCGGGGCTCGTGAACTCGCACGAGTCAACGCCACCGTCATTGACTGGCTTTGTTTAAATCACACTGCACTAGTATATTTAATGAATCCACTGGTTAACTGGTTAATCCGGTACTAAGATGACCAAATGTGGGTTCAAAGGATCAAATAATCCGTCATCCGGTTCGAAGATGACCAAATAATGCGGGAACCGACCTGTGAGATTTATATTTATTTAATTTATATGAATTTATATTTACGTTAATTTATATACTTCGATAGCAATTTGTATAATGATAAGTGGACTGTATTTCTGCAATAATCTCATAATCTCACAAATCGATCCTAGACACATTAGGGGGGGTTTATATTAATTTAATTTATATATATGCAGCCAATCAAACTACAGTATTAGACTACATACATTGAAGAGGTTCCTTATCTTATTGTACAGCAGGTTAGTCCACCAGGTATAACTAGGGTGTAGACACCACATTTTCCCTCTTTGAGGTAGCTTCCATCACTCTGGTAACTGATGCACAAAGCATGCTTCCTCGTCTTGACCTGTCAAAAGGGCGCTAGCTGTAAAACCAGAATCCTATATATGACAGGTATATCAGAGAAAATACTGTACATGGAACAATGAAGACCTGGCTTAATTACCTTTAGTTTGAGGCTACCACGTGCTCTAACTGGACCACCCTATATAATGACATTAATGGCCATAAATGAAAGATACATGGGTTTCGGAAGAACACTTAACTTAATTTGTTGACAGCGTGTTGATAATGGTACACCTTTGGTTTCCATAACACTACGTCCAAGTAAAATTAACAGGAGCCGAATTTGCTCCCGTGAGCCTCTGGTCTCAGTATAAACAATGGCTGCCCCTTCCTCCCCTGACGCCTGGCTTACATTGTCCAGATGACAGAAAGTGATAGAAGGGTCACATTTACTCTACTTTAATATTGATAATTAAGTTAATTTATATGAGATGTTTTATGATGGTAAAGTCCAAAGACTAATGTATTTAAGAATAATTCCCACCATAATAGGTGGTGAATATAATAGTATGTGGTGATGATATCCCGTTTTCTTTAGACGGTAATTCCACTATAAGTTACGTTTTCTATGGGTTAACTTGTTTATACAACACAGCAGTTATTATCTGTCTGTATGATATATTAAATGGTGTCGGATTTTCCGACACCACAACAGTCAGAGCTGCCGGCGTGCGATTTGTCCCTCTGGTCTCGACGAAAATATTCAATATGCTAAAAGCCATTTTCTGCTCTGCAACGTTCGTGTTACATATACTGACGCGTCCAAGGACTCAACGAGAAATAATTTCACGCCTCGCTAGCCTCGAACAATTGTTAATTCCAGAAGCCTTGCTGTAAAGCTTGGATAAAGGCTTGGCTTGGCCGTGGATAAAGCTTTATCTCGGCGCTATGGCAGGCAGACATAGCATATATGGCTGGTAGACTGGATGGTATGGCAGGCAGACATGGCAGTATGGCAGGCTACACCCAATAACAGACTTTATACATAGTCAACTAAATGTTGCCGGCAAGTTGACAGGAAAAGCCTCATCGGACCGAATATATATTACAGCAGTTAACAGGCTGTAATATAATTTCGTGCATAACAAAAATAATTATATAAACAAATATGCATTTGCTATCCAAATCACAACAGCTTGCTGTATCACCGAGGAAATATTAGATTGGCTCTCTATATAAATAAATGTTACAATATATTAAAGATCTAGGCATAGGAAGGAGTAGGTTAGTTTAGGTAATTAGGTTCTGTTGGCAATTATTTGAATTTATAGTACGTGGGTGAAGCATCTCATCCCCTCCACAGGCCAGGCTCGTTAAAGCTGCGGCCGTCACCCCTCCATCCCCCTCCCCCCACGGACTGTGCTTGTGGCAACAGCTGCAACTCCCTCTGACACCAGCCAGTCATCCTAAGGTTCCCCATCGTCAAGAAACTGTCGTACGAAAGTGCCTCTAGCCTAGCCCACTAGAGGACCCAAAACAGAAAACGGGACAGCATGTCAATCTCGCGAGCCGCTACCATTTTCTAGTATGACGATTTTTAGCCTTGGAGTATACGTCAAAATGCGACGCTCTATGAGGAGGACGGGTTGGTGACACAACTGGGCTTTGGACAATAACAACAGATTCGGCTCCAATTGACATTAATTTGGCTATTAAACGCAAATGAGTAGCGGGAATGGTCGGATAAATTTAATCGACAGTAATAACAAAACCTACCAACAGACGGCGCTGATAGCATCATGTTTGTTATAATGGATATCGTTTTTGTAATTTTATCCCGAATATAAAGCGAGTAATTGCAGGATGTCCGTAATGAAAAGTGATTTACCTGCTTACCAACAGCCTGCGTGCAGAGTATTGCACAGGAGACATTCCGTGGGATGATGCCAGGTCACCGAAATGGTAACCAACTCCGCCACTAAACAAAAGACGTCGCTTGAGTTAGCTCATGAATCATATCTCACTGTGAGTTGACTGTATGTAACTGTACTCACACTGTATCATATCTATATGTAACTGTACTCACATTGTATCATATCTATATGTAACTGTACTCACATTGTATCATATCTATATGTAACTGTACTCACACTGTATCATATCTATATGTAACTGTACTCACACTGTACCATATCTATATGTAACTGTACTCACACTGTATCATGTCTATATGTAACTGTACTCACACTGTACCATATCTATATGTAACTGTACTCACACTGTATCATGTCTATATGTAACTGTACTCACACTATATCATATCTATATGTAACTATACTCACACTGTATCATATCTATATGTAACTGTACTCACACTGTATCATATCTATATGTAACTATACTCACACTATATCATATCTATATATAACTGTACTTACACTGTATCATATCTATATGTAACTGTGAGATACAACAACTTTTTCTTCCAAGTGATTATTCTTTCCTAACCTAACCAATGCATAACCTAACCTAACCTAACCAATGCCTAACTTAACCTAACCTAACCAATGCATAACCTAACCTAACCAATGCCTAACCTAACCTAACCTATGCCTAGATTTTTAATATATTATCAAATTATACTTTTCTTCCAAGTGGTGTTCAGAATCTTATCAATAACAAACTTACAAGTCTTTGATATAAATTAAGAATAAGTCTTCCCGCTTTGTTAACTACAACTGTATGTCACCATAATACAATGTGGCAGTCGAAATAAATAAATATTATAAATATATATATATATATATATATATATATATATATATATATATATATATATATATATATATATATATATATATATATGCGAACAAGCCTGAATGGTCCCCAGGACAATATGCAACTGAAAACTCACACCCCAGAAGTGACTCGAACCCATACTCCCAGAAGCAACGCAACTGGTATGTACAAGACGCCTTAATCCACTTGACCTTCACGACCGGACATAATGAGGTGATAGCCGAGGCTATTTGAACCACCCCACCGCTGGCACTCGGATAGTTATCTTGGGCATAGCATTTTACCAAATCACCTCATTCTTTGGGGCACACGTGAGGAACACAAATGCGAACAAGCCTGAATGGTCCCCAGGACAATATGCAACTGAAAACTCACACCCCAGAAGTGACTCGAACCCATACTCCCAGAAGAAACGCAACTGGTATGTACAAGACGCCTTAATCCACTTGACCATCACCACCGGACATAATGAGGTGATAGCCGAGGCTATTTGAACCACCCCACCGCCGGCACTCGGATAGTTATCTTGGGCATAGCATTTTACCAAATCACCTCATTCTTTGGGGCACACGTGAGGAACACAAATGCGAACAAGCCTGAATGGTCCCCAGGACAATATGCAACTGAAAACTCACACCCCAGAAGTGACTCGAACCCATACTCCCAGAAGAAACGCAACTGGTATGTACAAGACGCCTTAATCCACTTGACCATCACGACCGGACATAATGAGGTGATAGCCGAGGCTATTTGAACCACCCCACCGCCGGCACTCGGATAGTTATCTTGGGCATAGCATTTTACCAAATCACCTCATTCTTTGGGGCACACGTGAGGAACACAAATGCGAACAAGCCTGAATGGTCCCCAGGACAATATGCAACTGAAAACTCACACCCCAGAAGTGACTCGAACCCATACTCCCAGAAGCAACGCAACTGGTATGTACAAGACGCCTTAATCCACTTGACCATCACGACCGGACATAATGAGGTGATAGCCGAGGCTATTTGAACCACCCCACCGCCGGCACTCGGATAGTTATCTTGGGCATAGCATTTTACCAAATCACCTCATTCTTTGGGGCACACGTGAGGAACACAAATGCGAACAAGCCTGAATGGTCCCCAGGACAATATGCAACTGAAAACTCACACCCCAGAAGTGACTCGAACCCATACTCCCAGAAGCAACGCAACTGGTATGTACAAGACGCCTTAATCCACTTGACCATCACGACCGGACATAATGAGGTGATAGCCGAGGCTATTTGAACCACCCCACCGCCGGCACTCGGATAGTTATCTTGGGCATAGCATTTTACCAAATCACCTCATTCTTTGGGGCACACGTGAGGAACACGTGTGCTTTTCAGTTGCATATTGTCCTGGGGACCATTCAGGCTTGTTCGCATTTGTGTTCCTCACGTGTGCCCCAAAGAATGAGGTGATTTGGTAAAATGCTATGCCCAAGATAACTATCCGAGTGCCGGCGGTGGGGTGGTTCAAATAGCCTCGGCTATCACCTCATTATGTCCGGTCGTGATGGTCAAGTGGATTAAGGCGTCTTGTACATACCAGTTGCGTTGCTTCTGGGAGTATGGGTTCGAGTCACTTCTGGGGTGTGAGTTTTCAGTTGCATATTGTCCTGGGGACCATTCAGGCTTGTTCGCATTTGTGTTCCTCACGTGTGCCCCAAAGAATGAGGTGATTTGGTAAAATGCTATGCCCAAGATAACTATCCGAGTGCCAGCGGTGGGGTGGTTCAAATAGCCTCGGCTATCACCTCATTATGTCCGGTCGTGATGGTCAAGTGGATTAAGGCGTCTTGTACATACCAGTTGCGTTGCTTCTGGGAGTATGGGTTTGAGTCACTTCTGGGGTGTGAGTTTTCAGTTATATATATATATATATATATATATATATATATATATATATATATATATATATATATATATATATATATATATATATATATATATATATATATATATATATATATATATATATATATATATATATATATATATATATATATATATATATATATATATATTTTTTTTTTTTTTTTTTTTGAGATATATACAAGAGTTGTTACATTCTTGTACAGCCACTAGTACGCGTAGCGTTTCGGGCAGGTCCCTGGAATACGATCCCCGCCGCGAAGAATCGTTTTTTCATCCAAGTACACATTTTACTGCTGCGTTAAACAGAGGCTACAGTTAAGGAATTGCGCCCAGTAAATCCTCCCCGGCCAGGATACGAACCCATGACATAGCACTCGCGGAACGCCAGGCGAGTGTCTTACCACTACACCACGGAGACTGTTTAATGTATATATATATATATATATATATATATATATATATATATATATATATATATATATATATATATATATATATATATATATATATATATATATATATATATATATATATATATATATATATATATATATATATATATATATATATATATATATATATATATATATATATATATATATATATATATATATATATATATATATATATATATATATATATATATATATATATATATATATATATATATATATATATATATATATGTATAAGAAGATAATGTAGTATGACACACAGAAGCCATTAGCGTCAAGGTAACACCTCCTCTCACTTTAATTAAGCTGACTCCGTGAATCATTCGTGAATTATTGCTGGAGTGAGAGCACGCGATTGGCTAGTGGGGCCGGTCGTTAAGTGGCTCAGAGGTCGTCATCCTGTGCATCATCGACACTGTAAAGACTGTTCGGAAGGACGTAATTTAACATCGTAATAATGCCGAAGACAAGCTGCAGGTATCCCTAGTGTTAATTAAGACATCTTAGGGGACTTCAATTAAGCGAAGGATCTATTTTTTTTCTTTTTTATTTATAAAACAAAAACATGACAAGGAAAGCATTTACAACATTAAGGCACCAAAGCACCAAAAGAAAAGCCTTACACCAGTACACACCACCTAACAACATGACACCAATTGACATGCAAACAACACAGAACAAATACAGTACAGATGACACACCAAAAGCTGAAGATACATGACCAATAAAAACACAGTGGACAATTTACATAGTGCAAAACGTAAGTGAGAACTCATGAAACCAGCAAAATACATTAGAAAACACAATAATAAACTGCACAACCCAGACGAGGCCCGCCAAGTTACATACATTAAAAAACACACAATGGCGAAAATAAACATTCATAAGCAAAGGTACAAAGTAAAAAATTTAAATGCACACACAACCCACGGAACACCCGGCACACACAGTACAGAAACACGTGATCGTTCGACTGGAACACACAAGAACCGTGAAACAAAAGGCAACCACAACCCAGACATACATGAAAAAAATACCGGAACACTTAGCACCCGGCAAAAAAAAAAAAAACACCGCACACACACACAGAACACCATTATAAACACAACACAGAAGATAAAAGTCTAACACACACGGAAAACACATTACAGTACGAACAAAACACAAAACAATGTACACAAATGTCTAAACTAGGCAAACAATACAACCACATTGCAGACAATACAATAAGTTATAATCGTTCCGGGAGCATATAATGCAAGCACAAAACTAAGCATATTTATCGGGAAACTCCCTCTTCGGAAACCGCAAACAGTATGCCTCCCAAACGAGCTTGACATCATCAGACACCAATCTACCAGGCGACGCACAAGGCTGAGGCATCAGCTCCGACACCCCATAAACAAAACACTTCACCCTCGGCACCCAAATAGTATAGGGGCAACACGGCGCCGGATACACCCGGCAATCCACATTAAGTTCCAAAGTCTGCGATGCATCGAGCGGGACTTCATTGGTCGATACCACAGGGAGGGGTGTAGCACGAGGGGTACGAGCACCAGGGGATGGACAAGGGTAGCCACAAAGGTCCGTACTGACAGTCACATGGGTCTTCACTCCTGGAGGAACCACAGGGAATGCACATTTGCCAGGGCCCCTACCACCGAGCACAAGATCAGAAGCCTCCCGGCGCACAGTTTTCGTGAGGACGACCACGAGGTCACGCTCACCATGGGCAACCTCCCAAGGAGGGGAGGCACCAGCAGCAGGCGCCGTAGGCGTCACAGGAGGCCGCACAGGCCCCTCCATCACATCATCCTCCACAACTTCACACTCTGCAGCCCACCCACGAGGGGGCGACACACTCCTAGCCCTCCGGGAACGCTTGGACAAAGGCCTCTGATCATCCGAACTGTCGGCCCCAGCAGGAGGAATCCAATTAGAGCCCACGGCCGTCTGCAAGTCACCAGGCAACACACGTTCCAGAAAAACATCAGCTTCATCCACAGGGGATACAGGCCGACACCCTTCAGGCGACTCACGAACTGGAGACGGGGCCAGCGGAGGCGAAGGAGCCGGCGGGGCCGGCTGAGGCAAAGGAGCCGGCGGGGCCAGCGGAGGCGAAGAAGCCGGCGGAGGTGAGAAAGTCGACGACGGGGGCGGGTCTGAACCCCCCACCACCCTGACACCCACACCACCAACCTCACTAACTGGAGCGGCACCCATCACCGCAGCCGTCCTTTCACAAGGGGTATCATCCACAACTGAGACATCCTCACGCTCGGGCAAGGGAGGAAAATCCGCTTCATGAAACACATTTACCCGATCATACATCCGAATGACGCAGGCAGCAGCCAAATGTCCAACGTGGCCACATTTAAGAAGTGCCTTCTTCCAAAGAGAAGAAGGCACATTCCCATGAAGAACCATCTTAGCTGTTCTGTAACCATTACCGAGTCCCTTGATGTCCCCGGTTGTGTATTTACAGACACGAATAGAGTCCACACGCCCATACCTTGCAAGAGCCCGACGGAGAAGATCCTCAGACATTTCAAACGGCGCATTCTTAATAGACACGTATGTGTACTCCACACTCAAATTCGTCACAGTCACAGAGCCAAGACCGTTGCTCAGCCCCACCACCTTGTCCTCATACTGGTCGAGAAACCTCTGGAACAAGCCACACTCGGCGAACTTCACAACTACTCTATCATCACGAACAACCTGTAGACCGACGAGATCTGCCACTTTCACACCCATAACTGCAAACAGTGTTGCTGACGACACCAACATCCACCCGACAGGTAAAAGTCAGCCCAGCCGAGTCCTTCCTCCTTAGTGGCGGCACGGAAGTCCCCATACTTGACTGAAAAACCGCAGTGGCAAACAACCACCCGTCAGGGTAACCAACAATCACCCAATGTAAACACCAGCAGGGAGACCAGGGGAACGTCCGACCTAGCTGGTGGTTGCCACCACACTCCTGTGAAGGATCTAATGACAGCAAATACATGCCTCATGCAATCATAGGCAGCCTCGCTGACACCTGACGTTACAGATGTCCTGTCATGTGAAAAGGTGTAGCATCGACGTCGACGGATGTAATATCAGACTATCCCAAACTTCATCTTCTTAGTCCAAAAAATACACATTAAAATACACAAGCAACCTTATTACATAAGGTTATAAGCCACAATATACATTATTTCCTGGCAGCCCTTTGTGCTGGTTATGTAGGACTCACAAACCAAACTGGGTTATGTTGTGAATCGTACCAGAAACCACAGGAGTAATGTACTCCGGGTCCTTCTCGTTCCTTCACAAAGGCGACCAAACAAAGGAAGCTCCCGACGGTAGACAAACAATAGCAACACCGATCTCAATAATCACTTCAATGAGAAATGAGTACTCTCATGTTATTTAATTCTCATTTTCGCCAGATATATAAGACAATATAATTACCTTAACAACTGAACCTGTTTGTAAACGGGAATATTCTCAGGTATATTATCAACCTGCGCCTCATTTAAAAAATATAATAATATTTTTGTACATAAAAAATCGAATTATGAAAACAAAACATGTATTTTGCTTTGAGGGCAATGACTGCGTTGAAAAAAAGGTGGAGGCTCTCATCTTTCTGAACGATAACAGAAACGAGGAAACCAACTTTAATTACGATAACAGAAAGCTCGAAACCAGTTATGATAACAGTAAGCGCAACTGCCGTTACGACAAAAGAAGAACAAGGCCAACGCCTTATATGATAACACTGCAATAACAGACTATATTACCGTCAGAAATAGAGAAATATAAGTAAAGGGGAGAGATGTGAAACACAGACGAGCCAAAAAATAGAGAGACAAACAGACAAGGAGAAAGAGTGAGAAAGACATACTGATTAGCCGACATATTGCAGGCAGATCAACTGGAATAAAGAAAAATTGAATAAGAAAATTTGCACAAACCGCATAAAGAAGCAGCAGTATATCAAAGCCGTTTATGCTCGATTATAGAGACAAGCACAGGAGAGCGAACAGGCTGAAACTGGAACATGAAATAATTTCTCAGTAATGAACATAGTTCATCGTTACTTAACAGCGCAGACAAGAATAAGCTTTGTGAATGGTGTCCTGACAGTCTATTCTTAGGTGGACAGGTGAAGCACTGCTCGTGGGATGCTGATTTACCTATTTATCCTCAAAGGATTGGCCTCGGGATGCTCTGGACGGACGGCCATCCACTTTGGGATGCGACAGATGTTATGAGGATCATCTGGGATAACAAAGAGATGTAATGTGGTTCACGAAAAGACTTTACGAATCAAAATGTTACGTTTGACCCTTGTCGAGTCGCCGCAGCTTCCGGTGATAGGAAAAACCACTTGGTCTCTCTCTCTCTCTCACATACACACTCTCACTCTCTCTCTGCCACACACACACATACTCTCTCTCTCTCACACACGGGGGTGTGTGAGATCCACACAGGCTACGAGGGGGCCTCGTAGCCTGGTGGATAGCGCGCAGGACTCGTAATTCTGTGGCGCGGGTTCGGTTCCCGCACGAGGCAGAAACAAATGGGCAAAGTTTCTTTCACCCTAAGTGCCCCTGTTACCTAGCAGTAAATAGGTACCTGGGAGTTAGTCAGCTGTCACGGGCTGCTTCCTGGGGGGTGTGTGTGTGTGTGTGTATGGAGAAAAAAAAAAAAAAAAAAAAAAAAGGAGTTATTAAAACAGTTGATTGACAGTTGAGAGGCGGGCCGAAAGAGCAAAGCTCAACCCCCGCAAAAACACAACTAGTAAACACACACAAACACATGCACTCTCGCTACAGGGATATGGTCCCGTGGCCTTTTATTGCAATGATGAAGTAAGGGAGTTGTCAAGAGTTTTCCGCTCGGGTGCTCCTTCACCGCAGAATGTCGCCATGAAGGCTTTAATGAGAGGGTTAATCCTCTAGCCTGAATGGTTTCTCTGGTGCCTTGGGAAGCGAACGACGACCCGACACTGATCCTGGGGAGTGTTTCCCGCTGGGGTCAGGGAGGGATGCTCTTCAACTTGTCAAGATTACTTATTTTATTTCGGCACCTTGGAACCTGTCTCTAAACATTCATTCGAATGCTTAGAGACAGATGTTTAGAGCCTGTTTTCCATTAAATTTGTTGTAATTATTTTTGAATTGCGTGTTTGAATTTGAATTAATTTTTCCGTCCATTGTTGTTTCGGAATTTTCATTAGTGACTTTATATAAATTACATTAACTGTGTACCTACGTATTATTATAGTACTGTGGGTTGGTTGTTGTTGTCGTCGTGGTTCCTCCTTTGCAGACAACCCAACCCACAACTCGGTAGAGTGCTTATACTAGGAGATCACCCTTGGCGCTTCTGGCTCTTGGAGAGGGGCTCAACGTCACACGTTTAGGGGATGCGGCTCCAACACTTAGCCCCGTTGTCACGTGCACACACCCACTCGAGCCGCAGTGACTCCCCACTCTCTCCTCAGGTAATATGATCTCCTCGATCCCCTTTTGGCTTATTAGTATTACCTCCTACCCTGTCCACAGCAGTGGTTCTTGGTTCTTTCTCTCTCTCTCTCCTTCTTTACTACCTCCTGGGAAGCCTCACTAGGACAAGGGCAAACACCAGCAAATTGGGATACATTTACTGGACAAAGCACATACACGATACATACACACATATAATAATAATGAATCCTATACTCTATAATATCACAATCAGGTTGCTCTCCAACACAACCAGAACTCTACCATCAGCTTATCAAGTGGTATCCTATCTCCTGGTTCACCACCTGATACTATCAACCTCCTCAAGTTGATCAAGTCTACATACACTGTTGCACCATCAGCAAGAGAATATATATATGTATCTATAAATGTGTACAAAGAAAATCAGCATTTGAATGCAATAACATATCAGTATAAATGTTCATTGATACACAACAATGATCAATCGATCACTCTATCAGTCCTAGAACGCATACGTCTGTAGGTAATCCAGCCTACGACTGTAACTCTAAACTTCAGTGTAAAACACTCCTTGACATCAGAATACCAACAATCACTCACCTCTCACTGCGTCTTGTACGCTACTGACAACCAAACACTATCAACTCCCTACAAGTAATCCACCAGAACTTCCCTTCCACCTCTGGAAGTTCACTACCCTAATATCTTTAGGTTCTTCCGGGCTTCACTACCAGGATCCTCTGCAGCTCCTCCAGGCTGCTATCATGAAGTTTCCTTGAGTAACTACGGTGCTTCACCCTTCTGCTAGGTTCCTCCACAGCTCTCTTGGCTGCTACACCACCTCTACAGAAGCACGTGACACTCCTCTTCACTGCTTCTCCTCACAGCTCGAGGTCCTCTGCTTCACTACCTTGGAGTCTCATCAATTACTTCATCTATGCTGGCTTCGAAGTTCTCAGCAACTTCTTCCCCAAAGACAAACCTGCAACCCATCGACACTCCAATAAAATGTTCCCCTTTAACACATAAACAAAAATAACCACACAATATGCTTGCCTCAAACCTCTATCTGTTCTCTACATACAGTGAGAGTGGACTCCCCCGTTTTGGGCGGGTCCATACTCCACCTCGCCCGGCGGCGGTCCTCACTCGCTGGGAGGGTCTTCCTCCGTCAGGAGCCAGGCTCCCTCAGTCGTCTGTCAGAGCTCAGAGGGGATGGACGTCGCTCCGTGCTCCTCCCTCTTCACTCTCCTATTTCAGGCCTTCTGCCTTATTAAAACATGTCTAACTTATAAATAAACATTGCTACTGTCGCTGGGCACACGACCAACTACAAGCAATCACTATGAACTGGCGTATATCGGGCTTACCACAGATTATAAGGTCGAGGGCGCTTTCCCTCTGACGGCGTCTGGTCAGGGCGCTCCACACAGCCCACGAAAATGCCTCTGAGCAGCTTATCCTCTCCTCGCCGTCCAAGACTTGACACCACAACGTTCTCAGCTCAATTCCACAGCTGGCACGTCTGCACACTTCTCTTCTCTTAGAGATATATCACTAGGGGTTCCCTTCTGACGGGAGCTCAAACGGAGCGCGGCTTCCCCCTGCGATGTCTGGCACTCAAGTGAGGTCAAGGTCCTCCGGAAGCGAGCCTCACGCCTCCAGCAAAATGTTCACATCTCCTAGCCAGTCATTTATCTGTTTTCTTCTTCATTGCCCATAATCTCAAACTGTTATACATATCCAAGCAACTATTTTACATATGCGTTATCACCTCAATATTTGCTGGACCTTCTAATCAGGTCAGGCTTGATGAATAACTCTCAAGGAGGGAGACTCGTTTCTCCTGTAGGCTGAGATCATAACACTCCCCTCCCCTTATTTTGAGAGTTATTCTAGTGGCTAGGCTCGAGATAACGCATCAGCCACTACATTGTCTCGCCCTCTTATGTGCGTTATCACCAGGTCATACTCTTGGAGCGATAAAAACCATCTGGTTAATCTCTGGTTTGCATGCTTCATTTTCTTTAGGAAAACTAGGGGATTATGGTCTGTATAAACCGTCACTGGGTGTCCTCCCCCACTCACATACACTTCAAAATGTTTCAATGCCATCACCAGGGCCAAAGTCTCTTTCTCAACTGTACTGTACGACCTCTGGTGCTTAACGAACTTCTTCGAGAAGAAGGACACGGGGCGGTAAATTCCATCATTCCGCTGCGTCAGTACAGCTCCGGCCCCTATATCACTGGCATCTACAAATAACGCAAACGGCGCTTTAAAATCTGGCGACACTAGTACAGGTGCCTCAGTCAACAGTCTTTTGGTCTTCTCGAACGCTTCTTGTGCTGTTCCATTCCACTCCCACTTCTTGCTCTTTGATAGCAAACTCGTCATAGGAGCGGCTATGGTGGAGAAATTTTCACAGAACTTCCGGTAATACCCAATCATACCGAGGTATCTCAACAATTCTTTCTTACTCCTGGGCACCGGGAAGTTGTCAATGGCCTCCACCTTTGTTCTTACCGGAGCAACCTCGCCTTGCCCTACTATATATCCAAGGTACTCCAGGCGGGCTCTCCCGAACTCGCTTTTCGCTAAGTTGATCGTCATGTTGGCCTTCTCCAACCGATCGAACAAATCTAAAAGTCGATCCACGTGATCCTTCCAGGAATCAGCGAACACCACAATATCATCGATGTACACTGCACATCCAGTCGCGCCTTGTAATACCTGATTCATTACTCGTTGAAAACAACTACCACTATTCTTCATTCCGAACGGCACCACTTTATATTGGTACAAGCCGTCGGGTGTCACGAACGCTGAGATCCTCTTGGCCTCCTCGGACAGGGGAATCTGGTAGTATCCCTTCAACAGGTCTATCTTCGAGACATACCGTGCACTCCCAATCCGATCTATGCAATCGTCAATGCGCGGTATCGGAAACGAGTCAGCGACTGTGACTGCATTCACTTTCCTATAGTCGGTGCAGAACCGGTACGTGCCATCACTCTTCTTCACGAGGAGGCACGGCGAACTCCAGTCACTGTCGCTAACCTCTGCCAAGTCGTTATCTAGCAGATACTTCACTTCTGCTCTCATTGCCGCCGCTTTCTCCGGGTTAACTCTGTAAGGGTGCTGCTTGATGGGCTCAGCACTCCCTACATTCACTTCATGCACCGTTCCGCGGTGTCTTCTGGGCACGTCCGTGAATAACGACTTATTCCTCCGTAGGATCTCCACTAGCTCCTGGAGTTGGTCATCCTCCAAATGACCCAGACGCTCACCTATCTTGGCCAGGCTTTCTGTATTTGATATCTTCGCGCCATCGGCCCTCTCTAACTTACAGTTCTCCTCTTCTATCCCTTTGCCGTCTCCTCCACACAGCACCGTCGCCTGCAATGGGGTTTCCATCGGTTCTTCATCGCCTAGAGGCTTATCTCTGTCATAGTACCTCTTTATCATGTTCACGTGGCAAACCTGTGACTTCCTCGGACGATCTGGCATGCGGATTACATAATTCACATCCCCTAATGCCTTCTGGACGGTATATGGTCCACAAAATCTCGACTCGTATATACTTCCTTTTACCGGTAGTAGGACTAACACCTGATCTCCTTCTTGAAATTTCCTGCCCTTCGCCTTCCTGTCGTGGTACCTTACCATCTCTGCCTGGGATGTCCTCAAATTTTCCTTGGCCAAATCTCTGGCCCTAGAGAGTCGTTCTCTAAAGGTTTTCACATATTGTCCCACGTCCACCTTAGGCCTATCCACGGTGAGCTGCTCCTTCAGCGCGCCCACTGGGCTCCTCACGGAGTGTCCGTACACCAGTTGAAATGGGGTGAATCCGAGTGATTCTACTACCGCATCCCTGATGGCGAACAACACAGATGGTAATGCCTCGTCCCAACTACTCCCTTCCTCCGCGCAGTATATCCTCAACAAGCTCTTCAGCGTTCCATGGAAACGCTCCAACGCTCCCTGCGACTGAGGGTGATATGGTGACGAGCGCACTTGCTCTACCCTCCATCCTTTCACAGTTTCCCTAAACAACTTCGACTGGAAGACACTCCCCTGGTCCGTCTGGATAACCTTGGGCATTCCTACCCACGCAATGTAGTTTTGTAGTCTATCCAGAACGGCTCTCGACGTCACTCTTCTCAGGGGGATTGCTTTGGGGAAACAGGTGGCCGTGCACATTACGGTCAGTAAGTACTCATGGCCTTTTCTGGTCCTTGGCAACGGACCTACACAGTCTATCAAGACTCTCTCAAAAGGCTCGCCAAATGCCGGTATGGGCTTTAAGGGCGCCTTTGGTATAGCCGGAGCCGGCTTACCTGCACGTTGGCATGCCAAACATGTCCTACAATACTTCTTTACCTCCTTCCACACGTTCGGCCAGTAGAAGTGCTCCTGCACCTTATTTAAAGTCTTCTTCACCCCTAAGTGCCCTGCCATATCTACGGAGTGGGCTAGTTCTAACACAGCCGCCCTAAACTCCTTCGGCACTAACACTTGGTGCTTCTCCAACCATACCTTATCTGCGCCGGCCTTGTCCGGTTGCCACTTCCTCATTAGTACGTCATCGTCCAAGTAGTAGTACACGGGGGACTCCGGACATGAGTTTCCCCCTTTTGCCTCCCTGATTAGATCTATAAACTCCTCTTTCTGAGCCCTAATCAGGTCCGCTCGGTTCACCCTGAACTTTTCAGGTAGGGTCATCTTCACTTCCTGTCTCCTCGAATCCTCATTCTTCTGAGCTGGATCTTCATCGAACAGCCCAGATATGTCCATGTTGACCTCCTCCCTTGGTGGAGTCGACACTGCTATATCATCTCCAACGTCTTTCTCGGCGGCTACGTCCGACTCTGTCACTACACAGGCCGGGTATACGATGACTTGACTGTCCTCTGCCTCATCTTCAAGGATGCTGGCTAGATCTATCTTGTCCGGCGTTCCACTTGTACCGCGGTCCTTCTGGTTCACCTCCGGCACAGCTTTTACTATCAGCTCTGGCAACACCTTGGACCCACACAAGTCGTTCCCCAGGATCACTTGGACTCCTGGAACAGGCATGTTGGGGCACACTCCCAACATCACCTCCGCCGACAAATAATCTGACTTCAACTGGACAGCACACACGGGCATGTCACTCTTAGACAACAACCCATGAACCTTTATCCTCCTACTGCCAGCTAACAGTCGATCATTTCTTATTAGGCCTCTCAGAATCAAGCTCTGATTGGCTCCAGTATCCCTGAGGATACTAACTTCCACCTCGGGTTGATCTTCTATGCCGACCCAACCTTTACTAATGAACGGCCTATACCGCTCGTTCATCAAATCTACCTTCTGTGGTTTGTCTTGTTGTACATCAACGTACTTCTTCCGGGGATCACATGTCGTCAGGGTCACGACTCTCTTGCCCTGCCGACAATCTCGCATCATGTGACCTGATCTGTTGCACTTGTAGCATCTCATTTGGGAGAAATCTCTCCTATACGCCCCCGAGTGGCTCTGACTCTGCCCACTCGTATTGGAGTTCCTCGGGCCAGATGTACTACTCATACTCTGTGGAGCTTCATTGGACTCTTGTCTCCTCTGCACATTTTTATTTTCCTGCTTACCTCCAGCAGGCGGACTTGGCAACTTTCCTTCCTGGGGCTTAAAACTAGCTGGTCTGCTTGTCTGCCCCCCAAAACTTCTTCCTCCCCAGACTCCACTGGGTCTGCTATTGCTGCGTCTCGCCTCGCTTCTTACTCTGTTCTCCCTTAAGCTCTTGTACGCTTCAGTAATCATATCCGCCCTATCTGCGGCATCTTTCACCTCCTTTATCCCTGCTTCTTGGATCTTGAACTTTGTTTCAGGATGCATCATCTCCAAGAACTTCTCCATGACCATCAGTTGCTTCAGGTCAGCGTAAGATCCAACTCCAGCAGCCTCAATCCACTTCTGGAATCGTCTTTCCAGATCTCTTGCTGTCTCAGCAAACGTACATGCTCCAAGTTTGATCATTTCTCTGAAGCGCTTCCTATAAGCTTCTGGGGTTAACTGAAACGAGCGCAATATGCTGCTCTTTACTGTGGCATAATCCTGGCACTCTTCCAATGACAATTGGGTGTATGCCTCCCTGGCTGCACCGGTCAATCTTAACTGGACCAGCTGGGCCCATTCCTCCTGTGGCCACTCCTTGATACTGGCTACCTTTTCAAAGTGCTCGAAGAAGCTCTCTGCCTCTTCAGGAACAAACAAGGGAATGTCCTTCTCCCTAACCCTAACATCTTGTGAGTGTGATACCTGGGTGGTACTCTCTGGCAACCCATGTTCAATCCTTTGCTCAGCCAAGGTTCTATTCGCTTCTATCTGCATTTGTTTTGTTCTCTCTTTTTCTTTTTCGACCTGGGCTCTTTCTTTTTCGACCTGGGCTTTTTCTTTTTCGACCTGGGCTTTTTCTTTTTCTTTCTCTTGTTCCAACTCCAGTTCCCTTATTCTGGTTTTCTCTTTTTCTACTTCCAGTTTGGTTTTCTCTTTTTCTACTTCCAGTCTGGTTTTCTCTTTTTCTACTTCCAGTCTGGTTTTCTCTTTTTCTACTTCCAGTCTGGTTTTCTCTTTTTCTACTTCCAGCCTGGTTTTCTCTTTTTCCTTCTCGGCTTCATTTTTCATCTGGAGTTCTAATTTCATCTTTTCCAGCTGGAACTGTCTCTCCTCACGCTGCATCTGGAGCTCTAACTGGAATCTTTCCAAGCTCCTATTTCGGCTACTCCTGCTACTGCGGCTACTTTTGCTGCTCCTACTCGATCCCTGGGATCTCACTTCATCCTGTCCATCATCCTCCTTTCCACTTTCAGCACCTTTCTGGGCTCCTTGGTCTGCCGCTTCACTTCTGGCTCTTAACTGCCTCAGGATCTCATCCTTCATCCCAGCCACCTTAGATGCTTTCAACCTAATGCCACATTTTTCTGCTATTTGCTTCAATTGATCCCTCGTGCAACCTTCCAAGTCCTCAGGCTTGCCTGACTCCACAAATGCTTGCACCTTCTCCATCTTGTCCTGTGAGTCTTCCCAAGAGAGAGAATATACACCTGCGGTCACACAGTTTATTTCAGCAAGGGTGTACAAATCCACTCTTGGACAGGGTGTGGGTGTGTCAGTTCACTCTCCCCGACACAGGCCCCCAATTTATTATAGTACTGTGGGTTGGTTGTTGTTGTCGTCGTGGTTCCTCCTTTGCAGACAACCCAACCCACAACTCGGTAGAGTGCTTATACTAGGAGATCACCCTTGGCGCTTCTGGCTTTTGGAGAGGGGCTCAACGTCACACGTTTAGGGGATGCAGCTCCAACACTTAGCCCCGTTGTCACGTGCACACACCCACTCGAGCCGCAGTGACTCCCCACTCTCTCCTCAGGTAATATGATCTCCTCGATCCCCTTTTGGCTTATTAGTATTACCTCCTACCCTGTCCACAGCAGTGGTTCTTGGTTCTTTCTCTCTCTCTCTTCTTCTTTACTACCTCCTGGGAAGCCTCACTAGGACAAGGACAAACACCAGCAAATTGGGATACATTTACTGGACAAAGCACATACACGATACATACACACATATAATAATAATGAATCCTATACTCTATAATATCACAATCAGGTTGTTCTCCAACACAACCAGAACTCTACCATCAGCTTATCAAGTGGTATCCTATCTCCTGGTTCACCACCTGATACTATCAACTGTGGTGTTTGTGTGTTACTGAGGAAGTCTTGGTTGTAGGGTTGATGTAAAGTCATGACTTGGTTACTGACTTTAATACTTAATATGATTACATGACTAGTAGCTACCAAGCTTGGCTGGCGTCCTGTACGCTCTCTTGTTTACCTCCAATCTCTGGCGTCTCAGCCGCCGCACATAGAAAACGGATGGTACCATTTTCTGTGAACATGACATCCCTCCTTTTCTTTAAAAAGAATGAATACAGGATGTCTACCATGCTTGTAGCACAAAGCAAAGTTATTGACCTGTGATGCAGTCCCTAAGGCTCTTACTCTTGATTTACTCTTACTTACTCTTACTCAAGTCAGTTATTACCATATCAAGAGATATTGCATACATTTAACATTAATTAAGCACACAAAGAATTTAAACAACTTAATCTTTTCCACAAAGGATTTCAATGTTAAAAATACATATGCAATGTTAAACAAACATGAAAGAAACTGTACTACAAAGTTACAAAATATTGAATGAGAGATCTGCATTATTCAAACAATATTAAATTTAGTTTAGCACAATAAGTAAATACTTTTCATTACATAGGAACACAATTAATCATCAAATCGTGTAGGGCGTTTAACATGACGTTTAGGACGAGAGTCCTTAAATGCAATAACATCCCTTGATGAATTGTTTGTCGGGTTATAACTATTTTTTTCTTTTTCTTTTGCACGACTTTGCACTTCATCATTTTCTACACTAGTTGGAATCACTTTGAAATAAGCCATATTACGTGTTATACTATGATCTCTATTACTAGCTGTTACCATAGTTCCTTTTACACTAATCACTTTATATGGTTTTGTATCATACGGCATATCTAACTTTCCCTCTTTTTTCTTTTTAACGAGAACAGTGTCACCAACCTTTATGAACTGTTCCTTTGCACGTTGATCATGAGCAATTTTCATTTTGCCCTTGGCTAGTGCATCCTTCTGAGCGAGACGTTTATCCGTTACCTCGGCTGGCATGACGGGTAGTGCGATTCTCATAGGACGTCCAAATAAAAGTTCGCCAGGCGACTTGCCCAGTGTTCCATGTGGTGTTGCACGGTAGTTCCTGAGAAAAGCATACATAGCTTGTTTCCAGGATCGTCCTTCGGCATGAGCACAGCGTACCGCTTTCATGAGAGGTTGCATGAATCTCTCAACTTCTCCATTTGCTTGAGGATGTAGTGGCATCACACGGCGGTGTTTGAATCCAATATGCTCAGAAAAGTTGACGAAGTCTTGTCCATTGAATGGCGGTCCACTGTCTGTCTTGACAACTTCAGGAATGCCAAAGTTTGAAAAGATCTTGTCGAGTTTCGGGATGACGGCCTTTGCAGATGTGGAATTGATGATTTCTACTTCTGGATAACGTGAGTGATCATCAATGACTACCATCAAGTACTCTCCAGTTGGTAGTGGTCCGCAGAAGTCCATCGATACTTCCGTCCATGGTGCAGCAGGTAGTGGTGAAGGTTGTAGAGGTGTTGGTCTTGAAGTATCCACTGCAGCTTGGCAAGGGACACAGGCATCATGCATATCCTTTGCTTGACGATCAATGCCAGGAAACCACACCTTTTCTCGTAGCAGCTGTTTGGTCCTAACAAGACCTTGGTGTCCTTGATGTGCAAGCTTCAGAGCACGTTGCTGGAGAACAGCTGGAATAACGATACGAGTACCTCGCAGCACAGTGTCGCGTTGTTGCGTAACACTTAATTCTGTCTGGATGCGTTCAAGTGCTTTGAATGCATCTTGGTCAACTCCTGAGGGTGGGATGCGTGGAAACTTTTTCTTAGTCAATGCATCCACTGTTGCTTGCAGAGTTGGGTCCTCTAGGGTTGCAGTACGGATTTCATCAAGAGTAAGAGCCTTAGGGACTGCATCACAGGTTACAGAGTGTACATATTCCTCGGCAACTTGCTGATGCTTGGTGATGGTGAAACTGTTGGCAGGATGTCGACTGATGTAATCAGCGGGATTGCCTGCACCCGGCTTGTATTTCACCGTAAAGTTGTATGGTTGCAGACGAAGAGCCCATCTCTCAATGCGAGCTGGTGGTTTGGACTTTGGATTATTAAAGATGGTCTCCAACGGTTTGTGGTCAGTGACTATCGTGGTGAAGGGTGCACCAAGCAGATACACATTGAAGTGTTCACAGCCCCATACAAGAGCAAGAGCTTCCTTCTCTGTCTGACTGTATCGTTGCTCAACATCTGTGAGAGAACGGCTGGCGTAGGCAATTACTACTCTGGAATCTGGTTGACCAGGTTTGTGTTGGGCTAAAACAGCACCTAATCCAACAGGACTAGCATCCACCGTTAATTCAGTGTCCATTGATGGATCAAAGTATGCAGCAGTCGCATTCTCTACTAGTGCATCTTTCACAGCATCAAATGCATTTTGCTCGATATCGCTCCAGTACCATGATGCATTTTTCTTCAGGAGCTCACGTAGAGGCTTCGTAATGGTAGCAAAATCTGGAATGAAGCGAGAACAGTAGTTTGCCATTCCCAGAAAACTATGTACTTCAGTGGACGTTGAAGGAGGTGCAGCATTCTTGATATCTGCAACTTTCTTAGGATCTGGAGACAGATCTTTGTCACTAAGTACATGTCTAAAGAATTCAATTTTATGTTGATTGAACTCACACTTTGCTCGGCTTAACGTCAGATTCTTTTCTCGTAAGCGTTGCAATGTTGCACGAAGAGCTTTGTCGTGTTCAGCTTGGGTACGGCCATAAACAATGATGTCATCAGACATGTTGTCAGCATTAGGTATGTCTTGCAATACCTGGCTGATGATGTGCTGGAATACCTCGGCAGCACTGTTAATACCAAAACTCAGGCGCTTGTACCTATACAGACCTCGATGTGTCGTAAACGTTGTGATGAATCGACTCTCCTCATCAAGTTCAAGCTGATGATAGCCCTTGTTTAAATCTAACTTGCTGAATACAGTTGCACCATTCAAGCGGTAGATCATATCATCTACAGTCGGTGTAGGATGGCGTTCACGCATTATTGCCTTGTTGGGAACACGCATGTCCACACAAATGCGTATCTCATCTGGATTCTTCGGCTTTGGTGGAGTGACAATTGGGCTTACCCATGGTGTTGGGCCTGTTACTGGTTCAATGATATCTAGCTCAATCAGCCTATCCAGTTCGGCATCGACTTTCTTGCGAGTATGGAATGGTTGTCGGCGATGTGGTTGGGCAACTGGAATTACATCTGGGTTGATATGCAGATGTACTTTGCTATCAGTATAACAACCTATGGATTTAAATCGATCCAAAAATTCAGCAACAATACCATCAACATTGTTTGCAGATTCCACTGCTACAGCATTAGAAAGCTGAAGTAGCCCCAATTTGGTTGAAGTCTTGTAACTGAGTAAAGACTCCTTTGCATTCCTAACAACATGGAATGTAGTAATGAGCATTGCATTCTTTGACTTAATCTCTGCAGTGAAAGTTCCAATCACTGGCAAGGCTAACTTCGAAGCATAGGCAGTGGCTTTACCATTGTATTTTTCTAGCTTTGAGAACTGTTTTCTAAATTTTTCATAGTGGCACTCAGCCATGGTGTCAATGTTTGATCCAGTGTCAATGAGAACCTTGAGACAAATACCAGCAATGTATACACATGTCTCTGGGTTGTTTGGAAGATCATCCCATTCTGTGATTGCTTGTACTCCATAAGTATAATCACATTCACTGTCATCTGAGAATGGTTGTAATGAAATGTCTTGTATATTATTAACATTCTGGATATGAGGTGCAATATTGTGTTTACCACCTCGACCCCTATGACCTGATCCTCGTACAGTGCTTTTATTCCTTGACTGTGGTTTCTTTAGTGCGGAACGACACATAGCACCAAAATGACCTAGTTTTCCACACTCATAGCACTTCTTACCTTGAGCAGGACAAACATTATCTTGGTGTGGGTAGTCTCCTCCACAATTGTAACATTTATTGTTGACACCCTCTGATGTGGGTCGTTGTGACTGCTTGAGCCTTGTTCCTTGACCCCAGTTGTGACGTGGTTCTCGGCTAAATTTACTGTTAGGTTTGCCATGATATCTTCTTTGATTACGATGTCCTCCCTGAACCTTACATACCTCATCACTGTTAGTAACAGTGGCAGAACCGTTATTGGCACTGCACTCCATGACACGAGCATCACGTGCAGCATCTTCCATTCGACGAGCCATATCCAGTATCTTGGTAAGAGAACTTTCCTCATCAACAAGTTCTAGAGCTCTTCGACGGAGACGTGTAGATGTGCATGTTTCAATTATTTGCTGTTTGATTTCTTTGTCAACATCAGCAAACTCACAATGGGCTGCTAAACCCTGCAGACGTGTGTGGTATTGATCCACAGTTTCATTAGAGAGTTGTTTTGCTCTCCTGAAATGCATAATTTCCATTGCAGTATTTTGCCTTGGTTTGAAATGCTCTGTTAGTTTGGCTTTGGCAGTGTCATAATCTTTGGCACCACCAGTGTCTTTCAGTGTGTCAAAGATGTCACAAACTCTATCACCTGCATAATGAAGTAGAAAGGCACGCTTTCTTTCAGCACTTTTGATGTCAGAAACTATCAACAAATTTTCAAACCTTTTAAGCCATTTGACCCACCTCTGTGACAGGTTTGTCTGGTCACAGTCAGGATCAAAT
This sequence comes from Procambarus clarkii, assembly GCF_020424385.1. NCBI lineage: Eukaryota > Metazoa > Arthropoda > Malacostraca > Decapoda > Cambaridae > Procambarus > Procambarus clarkii. Next base: position 103,037 of record NW_025556916.1, read on the forward strand.
GCAGGAAACTGAGGTATATTTGCCATTTTTACTGAATAAATGTAAACTTATCACTTAAATGTTCCTCAGAATATTAAACACTTACTGCACTGAATATGTTAGTCAAGAATTCACTGTAATTACTTTAATTTTGCAAAGCACACAAGCATTTTAATGCAAAAGTTCACAGCAGTGCACAATATAGCAGCAACTGACTTCTTACCTAGCCCTTGTGTACATGTGTTGTTCCTACTCACAGCAGCAGCACAGCAGTTGGCACAGCAGTTGGTACAGCAGCAGTTGGTACAGCAGCAGTTGGTGCAGCAGTTGGTACAGCAGTTGGTACAGCAGTTGGTGCAGCAGTTGGTACAGCAGTTGGTGCAGTGTGATGAATTTTGTAGCACGAAGCGTCGTTTCGTAACCAAAACATCAGGTTTTGTACACATCAATGCGTCGTTTCGTACACAACGTCGGCAGATTCCTCAGTACACAGTTTCTTCAGCACAGCTTGGGTAGCACACAGCTTGGGTAGCACACAGCATTGGTTAGCACACAGCATCGTTTAGCACACAGCATTGGTTAGCACACAGCATCGGTTAGCATACAGCATCGGGTATGGCGCTCACAGCTTCTCTTCCTCCTCCAGGCAGCATGCTTCTCTCTTGTGTTTGAAACTGAACAAATACCTGCGTTCACAGTTCATCCTCGTCGCCAATGTGGTGTTTGTGTGTTACTGAGGAAGTCTTGGTTGTAGGGTTGATGTAAAGTCATGACTTGGTTACTGACTTTAATACTTAATATGATTACATGACTAGTAGCTACCAAGCTTGGCTGGCGTCCTGTACGCTCTCTTGTTTACCTCCAATCTCTGGCGTCTCAGCCGCCGCACATTGAAAACGGATGGTACCATTTTCTGTGAACATGACATCAACCTCCTCGAGTTGATCAAGTCTACATACATTGTTGCACCATCAGCAAGAGAATATATATATGTATCTATAAATGTGTACAAAGAAAATCAGCATTTGAATGCAATAACATATCAGTATAAATGTTCATTGATACACAACAATGATCAATCGATCACTCTATCAGTCCTAGAACGCATACGTCTGTAGGTAATCCAGCCTACGACTGTAACTCTAAACTTCAGTGTAAAACACTCCTTGACATCAGAATACCAACAATCACTCACCTCTCACTGCGTCTTGCACGCTACTGACAACCAAACACTATCAACTCCCTACAAGTAATCCACCAGAACTTCCCTTCCACCTCTGGAAGTTCACTACCCTAATATCTTTAGGTTCTTCCGGGCTTCACTACCAGGATCCTCTGCAGCTCCTCCAGGCTGCTATCATGAAGTTTCCTTGAGTAACTACGGTGCTTCACCCTTCTGCTAGGTTCCTCCACAGCTCTCTTGGCTGCTACACCACCTCTACAGAAGCACGTGACACTCCTCTTCACTGCTTCTCCTCACAGCTCGAGGTCCTCTGCTTCACTACCTTGGAGTCTCATCAATTACTTCATCTATGCTGGCTTCGAAGTTCTCAGCAACTTCTTCCCCAAAGACAAACCTGCAACCCATCGACACTCCAATAAAATGTTCCCCTTTAACACATAAACAAAAATAACCACACAATATGCTTGCCTCAAACCTCTATCTGTTCTCTACATACAGTGAGAGTGGACTCCCCCGTTTTGGGCGGGTCCATACTCCACCTCGCCCGGCGGCGGTCCTCACTCGCTGGGAGGGTCTTCCTCCGTCAGGAGCCGGGCTCCCTCAGTCATCTGTCAGAGCTCAGAGGGGATGGACGTCGCTCCGTGCTCCTCCCTCTTCACTCTCCTATTTCAGGCCTTCTGCCTTATTAAAACATGTCTAACTTATAAATAAACATTGCTACTGTCGCTGGGCACACGACCAACTACAAGCAATCACTATGAACTGGCGTATATCGGGCTTACCACAGATTATAAGGTCGAGGGCGCTTTCCCTCTGACGGCGTCTGGTCAGGGCGCTCCACACAGCCCACGAAAATGCCTCTGAGCAGCTTATTAAACTCTCCTCGCCGTCCAAGACTTGACACCACAACGTTCTCAGCTCAATTCCACAGCTGGCACGTCTGCACACTTCTCTTCTCTTAGAGATATATCACTAGGGGTTCCCTTCTGACGGGAGCTCAAACGGAGCGCGGCTTCCCCCTGCGATGTCTGGCACTCAAGTGAGGTCAAGGTCCTCCGGAAGCGAGCCTCACGCCTCCAGCAAAATGTTCACATCTCCTAGCCAGTCATTTATCTGTTTTCTTCTTCATTGCCCATAATCTCAAACTGTTATACATATCCAAGCAACTATTTTACATATGCGTTATCACCTCAATATTTGCTGGACCTTCTAATCAGGTCAGGCTTGATGAATAACTCTCAAGGAGGGAGACTCGTTTCTCCTGTAGGCTGAGATCATAACAGTATACTCTGTATAATGTTTTAATTGTTCTTTAGATAAATAAAAAATTATCATTATAATTATTTTTAGCAAAGGATTGAAGACGTTCTCTCTTTCATTCCTGGGTCCTGAGTGGCGGTATTCTTCTCAACTTCCTTCATAATTGAAAAGTGTTCTAAAATAGGTTGTATCTGCGTTTTGAATGAATTCTTGTTCTGATTACTGCAAGCAGTCCTTATGCTCCGTTGACGTGCTTATGCCTCTGGCGATATTGAATTATGAGTCTCAATAAAAATAGGTTTAATACAGTATATTCGTTCGGAGTCTTGAAGTGGGTAGAATATAGTTGTGCATTAATTGGCTGTTGATTGCTAGTGTTGACTTTTTGATGTGTAGTGCCTCGCAGATTGTGGGACATTTGGGGCTTGAATCTGATTATTTAAATATTAATGTAGTAAATTAAATTACGAAGGACCACCCACTTTTATAGTAAAGAGGGAAACTGAGAATTTCTGATCATTAGATAATTCCTAGATGAACCAGTAACTATGGATAAAATACTAGAGAATATGATCATAGAAATAATTAATGGGCTGTATAATTAAATGAATCAAACCCTCAAACACCTACATTGGGGGGTTATTACTGGAAGTAAGTACGTCCAGGAACTAGTGTGGTTCGTTCACTAATCCAAATAATAATAATCTAATCCTATGAATTATAGTGAAACTAATGTCATTACCATGAATGGAAACATAGATTATAAGTATAGTAATGATAGTCACAATAAACACATGTTAATCCTAAGAAATTCTGCATGTAAGTAATTTCACTAAGTTCATGAATGAATACAAAGAATCTTAGCTTAAAGACGATTCCTTTATGTAAGCCACGACGTTTCCTCTAATCCCCTGGACTCGGCTGGCTGACGAATGGGATGGATTAACATGGGAGAAGGCGGCAGGGAGAATTCTTCTCACGTGCTGCAAGACAAATATTTACAGTAGCAACTAATTAAACTACTGAATCTCTATATTCAAGAATTTAAGAATTACAGGTGATAAAATTAATAACCTGTTGTTTGATGTTATCATGCGTCGTAACGGTCAATCACCCAGCTACTACAAAACACTTTACAAGATGCATCAAATAAAGAGAATATACTTAGCTAAAGGGGCACTGTATAAGTTTTAAGATTGCCGAAATTCGCGTCCCCAGGCTCTGGCTAAGCCTATCCTGGATCGTGGCGCGCTTCACTGGCCGGTCACGTGTAGTCAAGAACCAGGTTAAAAAGGTTCCTTATATGACACCAGCACCAGTTGAAGATATTATCTGCAAGGTTATTCACGCCTCACAGTGGCGACTTTCATCTGAGGATGGATAACGTCTACCCTAATGGCTGGGCAATGGCGTCTCCTCGTGAGTACGGTATGAGCAGGTCTGCCTCAGAGCTTCTCTCCACGTGTACTGGCAAGCCTCCTCTACCCCACGCCGCGTCCTGCGTTCATTAGACAAATTATTGTCATGAATATCAGTATTTCTCGCATTTACGCTTGAAATGTTGAAGACTGGACGGGTTTATTATTTAGAAGAGGATAATATTATTATTTGCCAATTTAGGGATAGTAAACATATAAGGGAGAGGAATTAATGTCTCCTCATGGCATTCACTCGTGACGCTAACTTTTATTACTAGATAATCGCTATGACTCCAACGCTCTATTCGGCTTTTAGTTGGAGGTCAATTTATCTGTAATTAATTATCATACAGAATGCCTTAGTTATAGAGAATCGAATTTAATTCTCAGATACATTGGATATAATGTGTTTATTGTAATGAAATCTGACGCAATACTGGCGTCGGGTGACGTGAGAATTCTAGCCTACTGCACAGATGAAATTATTAGTACATGAGAATTCTACGTGGTGTTAATTTTACTTACTACAATAATTAGTAGAGTTAGTAATAAGTAATGAGAATACAACAGTGTTGTATTCGGTGTTGGAAATTTCCAACATAACTCCGGGGGGAGGATTCTAGGGTCGTAGTGTACTGTGGAGTACTGACCTATCCCGAAGTGATATTAAGATTAGTACATTAGTATGTTAATATGTTAGTATGTTAGTACACACATAACGAACGTCCCGGATTTATCAAGGACTTACAAGAACTTGAGTCTTGCTATTTACATGTCAAATGAAACATGTTGCTTATAGCCTACACAATATTTATAGATTTTAACTCACACAATTTAAACTAACAGAATCTACTACGATGGGATATCCTGGGTCATAGTGACGTGTAATGTTTAGTTACGTGATATCTCATCGTAGCATCATCATAGTTATCTAAGTGGGATGTGAAGGAAATTACTCTTGTTCAGAGTTGTAATAGGCTTGCAAATTCCCTTAGTGGAAACATGTATTAAATATTGAAACATTAAATGATTAAGTTATCGGTAATCAGGAACTCTCTAAAGCTCACAATAAACTCAACAACTAGGATCGCAGTGACATGTAATGGTGTATTACGTAGCTGCTGAATCGTAGGCAAACTCAGAATAAGTTCCTAAGAACTGATAACACTATTGTATAATTATACAGTAAAGTATTATTAGTCATCTAAGATCAAGGAGACTATGACACTACAGTAAGGTCACTGTCTAGGGTCACTGTGACTTGTAACTATTGAGTTACTAGACAATAACATCACGCAGTATCATGATCACCTCAAATTCAAATGAGGAAATTGAATTTAATGTGCACTGCCGTGCAGTAGTCATTCTGACTGATGGTACAACTAATTTGCTAACTAGCTAAAATAATAGAAAAGTAGAGAACTGAAAAGTTTATTCATTAAAATCAAGGAAAATTCTGAGTCGACAGTGAGATTAGTAGCCTAGTCATGCTGACTTATGAGCTAATTAAATGGCAGCTCATAGGCTTGACACTGTAAACTTGTTAATACGAAATCACCTTTACATGAATTTGAGGTTATTAAATCAGTCTCTATAAGTATAGTCAACTGTAATTAACGGTGAGTACAGATTAGGCTAGTACTCAGTTGACACTAACTAAAGTCCCTAAACCTACCTAAATAAATGGTTTGAATTTCTAACCTATCTAAGTAAGGGACTAAGCTAATTGTGAGCAAAAGTACTCGAATTAACATTGTGAGCAGTATTGAGCTCATTAACAGGTCGAGTTATATTGAACTCGTGAACATGGTGAGCTATATGAGCTCGTTAGCAGTGCTAACAGGGTGAGTTACAGTGAACTCGTCAACAGTGTTGACAGGGTGAGCTACAGTGAGCTCGTTAGCAGTGCTAACAGGGTGAGTTACAGTGAACTCGTCAACAGTGTTGACAGAGTGAGCTCGTTAGCAGTGCTAACAGGGTGAGTTGCAGTGAACTCGTCAACAGTGTTGACAGGGTGAGCTACAGTGAGCTCGTTAGCAGTGCTAACAGGGTGAGTTACAGTGAACTCGTCAACAGTGTTGACAGGGTGAGCTGCAGTGAGCTCGTTAGCAGTGCTAACAGGGTGAGTTACATTGAACTCGTCAACAGTGTTGACAGGGTGAGCTACAGTGAGCTCGTTAGCAGTGCTAACAGGGTGAGTTACAGTGAACTCGTCAACAGTGTTGACAGGGTGAGCTACAGTGAACTCGTCAACAGAGTTAACAGGGTGAGTTCAGTGAACTCGAATTAACGAGGTGGAGTTTTGCATCATTCAATTATCATGGCGAGCAGTGCTCGTGGCATGGGGAACATTAAAGCGTTCGATTGTCATGGCGAGCAATATTAAGCTCGTATGCGCATGGGGAACAAGCACTCATATTATTACGTTAATTCTAAGGAGAGCTATATTAAGCTCATGGCGCAAGTTAGTTAACAATGCTGATGTTTAACGATAATGCATTAAACATATTAGTTCTCTGTAAATTCGCTTACGTATTAGTAAGTTTGCAAGTTTGTTCGTGCTGCGCTCCTACACTAAATAAGCAGAAACGAAAGAAAAAACAACTCAAACAATTGATGCAAGTATTTATCACTAACTCTTAGTGCAGAAAACATGGTATTAAGAAGGTTTTCTTGGCAAACCTTTAAGTGCAAGTATAGTGGACCAGTGATCCTAGTGAATTTATTACTAAATTCAGGAAATGCCAGTGGCATTGAGTGCTAGATTCTCTAGCCTAACATTATTAATTACCTAGGGAGTACTAGATTCTCTAGCCCAACATTACAATTTAACTAGGAAGACTGAGTGTGGTCAATTACTACTTGTCGAGAATAATTCTAGGTCTGCAGTGAATTCAATAGTTTGGTCGCTGTGACTTGTACTTGTTTGAGTATGGACCATTGGTTTTCACTGAGAGCTATGAAACATCTCGGCGAGTATCAATTGCACTACATTCAATCTGAGTTTATTACTCAGCTGTGTTTCTCCCTTTAGCTTGCTGCTGGAGAATTGATTTACTGCTGACTAATTTATTATTATTGGCAGGTTTAGGCTTGTTCACATTCAGAACTTTACCAGTAAGTAAGTAGCCACCTGCAGATTGGAGCATATTCATTCCCAATCGTTTAACATGTCCAGTTATGAACTGGTAATAGTAGTCGGCTCCCACTAGTACATCTACATTGTTAAGGCGGTCAGACATTAATTTGCTGTCAGCCAAATTAATTTCACGTTCCTGCAGGAAGTGGGCGGTGTACCCCAGACCCTTAATATTTAAGTCTAAAGGTATTTGATCTACAACAATGGCTTGGACAGCCTTGGCATGACTACCTAGTCGTACAAGCGGTTGAACTACTGAGTATTCATGGGTTCCTCGATTTATCATGGACCCTGACAAGTTTAATTTTACCTGTCCTATTGGTTGTAAATTAAGTGCCTCTGCTGCCTTTTGAGTAATGAAAGTTCTCTGGGAACCTTGATCAAATAGTCCACGTATGGTGATCTTGGCTCCTCTGTTCTTCACTTGAAGTTGGGCAGTAGGCAAAGCAGCATCCACTTGAGATGCTTGGGAAGTTACGCGGTACACATCTCGCACCTTGCAGCACTGTACTGGTGTAGATTCTCTACCTCCTATTTTAGGATTGACATAATTAGTCCTGACTAATTTGCACAGTGCAGCATGATGCTTGCCCCTTCCTCACCTATTGCAGGTGTTCAGTGGGGTGTCACAGCTGTTAACATTATGTGGTTTGAGACACCTAGTACATTTATGTAACTGTTTGAGTCGTCTGACTCTAGTGTCTCTATTAGGATAATTAGTACATTTGTACAGAGAATGTTTTTGATTGCAAAACAAGCACATTCCCCATCCTACAGATCGTTTAGGGGTTACCGGTTTAGGTAAAACAGTATTTGCAGGTTGTGATGGTTTTGCTGCTTGCATTTGCTTGTTATTTATTCTCTTGTGAGTACTTGGTGTACTCTGGGGAACCATTAACAGGCTCTTGGGAGTGCTCTTTGGACTATTAGGTCTCTTAGGAGCACCTGTGGAGTTATTAGCAGTGCTCTTTGGACTATTAGGTCTCTTAGGAGCACCTGTGGGATTATTAGCAGTGCTCTTTGGACCATTAGGTCTCATAGGAGCACCTGTGGGACTCTTAGGCCTCACTGATGAATCAGTATTTGACTGATTGTTGTTACATTGAGTTTTAGCACCTTTGTTACCTAGTGACAGTGTCACTTTAGGAGTTTCAGGTAAGGAAACTGATGTAGGTACAGTTTTGGTGCATTGAGATTTAGCATTAATTGCTTGGTCTGCTGTATGATTACTCATATTACGCAAACCTGTAAATATATCCTGCATTGACAGGGTATTACCATTCTGGTATACATATAATTTATTAAGTGTGTCACCAGACAATTTTCTCTGGATGACAATTTTAGTCATCCACTCAGTAGTTGGGTGATCCACCTCTTTACTGAAAGAATTTATCAGTGACTCAAGCTGAAAACTAAAGGCTTGTAAAGAGTCAACTGATTGCTCTGGTGAAGATAAATTTAATAATTGGTGCACAAGGTTTATAATAGTCTTCTCATTGTTAGCACTTACTTTAGAAGGCTGTTGGGAGCAATTGTGACCATTACTTGTGTTGCTTAAGGCTTCTTGCTTAGCCTCAGCTTTGATTACAGCTTCGACTGCTGCTGCAGCATTAGCTTTATCATTTTCTGGTTCAGATTCACTGATTATTGTAGCTTCACTTGTTTCATCTGCAGCTTCACTTGTTTCTCTGGGTTCTGGTGATAAGCTAGTTAATTCAGTAGCCTTATGTATTGAACTTATAGAATCCAGGGAACATTGAGAAGAGTGGTCTGAAATTTGATCAGACTCTGTAAACAAATCATCACATGAAGCTGTATTAGATGAGAGGTTAGAAAATGAAGGTTGAACTTCAGTTGTTGATCTTGTATAGTGATCAGCATTGATTAGAGGATTCTCCTCATCTTGAGGTAGCTCATGTATTTCATCTGAGCTGAGTGCTTGCTCGGTTGTAGTTTTTCTACAAAAACGTTCTATCCAATCAGGATCATTTTGTTTCGCAAGTACTCTTTCATAGTGATCTAACTGGTCTTGAATGGTATCTTCATATTCATCAAGATCATATTCGATCTGACTTAATTCGTCTGGGTCAGTATTACTGACCTGGAGTAAGTTTCTATGAGACTCGATTACAGTCTTTACATGATCATATTTTTGGATGGCGTTCCTTATGTAACTTGCTAGTCTATAGACGTCACCTGGGTCAGTTTCGACACAGAGATGACATTTCATAAGCAGTTTTTCTAAGGGACGTTGAAGAGCTGTCAAGAATTCCATTTCTAAAGGATGGCATTCCTTTCTAAAGGATTCATTCTTGCGGTAAATTGAGCCTGATAGGGCTTATGTAGCTAGTGGTATAGCTATGGTGTCTGCTCCTTGATGTAGAGCAGGTATAAGTATTGACAGCCTGATATTTCTTGAGGCTGGTTGTAATTTACCTCATTTAGAGGTTAGCTACCTACCTAATAATAAGCAACTAAGATTTGAGTGGTACCTTGGTCTCACTACAGGTGTTCCTCAGCTTAGCTCATCTAAATCAGCCTCGGATGGGTAGTGGACTTACAGTAACACTCAAAGACATACATAGAAATATGCAATAAAATAATTACACAATAAATGGTTAATCCCACCCTTGATAGGGTCAGCACAAAATGAATAATATATGTGTCACTAACTAGCTCAAGCCTAGTCGTGAGAATTTCTACTTGAGAAACTACAACTATATTTAGTCTGCGCTTGTGCCAAATTCAACACAATCACAGCCTAAATTGCTACCTAATGAAGGTTGGCAAAGATTATATTATGATACAGTAATGTGCAAATAATTGTGCTGTATTTTTGGGTTTTTGTATTTTATATAATATACACTTGTGTAATTATGTGTATAAGAAATTAAATGAACACAAAAGAATTAATTGTGTTTGGCAAGTATTCTACTGCCGTAAATATTATCTAACTCCTGAATGTACTCCTAATGGTGGAGTAAAATATTATCAGGGTTAGTAATGATTAACTAGTATGAGATCAGTAATTTATATTAGTATACTGGATCCCTAAATGTTAATGATCCACTGACTTGAGTGAATCAGTAATTATAACATGGATTCAGGCAATAATGGACAGTCTGCTGACAGCCATACATTAAAACATTGGTATAGCCTAAATGGTTAACACTTAATTGGTGTTAGTGATTAATATAAGGTTATGAGCTGTTGCTCTTGGTGACCTAAAGATTCTACTTCAGTATGAAGTGTAGGTCTAAATGTTGTGGATAATTGGTTATGACCCACTAAAGCTACCTTATACATGAGGTGAAAGTAGCAATATGTTAGTGTGATCTAGACTAACTGATGTGTTACACTGTTAGTTGACACAATTAATTAAATAGTTAGTCTAGCTTATATCACACAAGGATTAGTTATTAATGATTAATATTTTAATTATAAATTTAATGCCTATCTGGTTCGATAAGGACCATAATGTGGGACATTTAGGGCTTGAATCTGATTATTTAAATATTAATGTAGTAAATTAAATTACGAAGGACCTCCCACTTTTATAGTAAAGAGGGAAACTGAGAATTTCTGATCATTAGATAATTCCTAGATGAACCAGTAACTATGGATAAAATACTAGAGAATATGATCATAGAAATAATTAATGGGCTGTATAATTAAATGAATCAAACCCTCAAACACCTACATTGGGGGGGTTATTACTGGAAGTAAGTACGTCCAGGAACTAGTGTGGTTCGTTCACTAATCCAAATAATAATAATCTAATCCTATGAATTATAGTGAAACTAATGTCATTACCATGAATGGAAACATAGATTATAAGTATAGTAATGATAGTCACAATAAATACATGTTAATCCTAAGAAATTCTGCATGTAAGTAATTTCACTAAGTTCATGAATGAATACAAAGAATCTTAGCTTAAAGACGATTCCTTATGTAAGCCACGACGCTTCCTCTAATTCCCTGGACTCGGCTGGCTGACGAATGGGATGGATTAACATGGGAGAAGGCGGCAGGGAGAATTCTTCTCACGTGCTGCAAGACAAATATTTACAGTAGCAACTAATTAAACTACTGAATCTCTATATTCAAGAATTTAAGAATTACAGGTGATAAAATTAATAACCTGTTGTTTGATGTTATCATGCGTCGTAACGGTCAATCACCCAGCTACTACAAAACACTTTACAAGATGCATCAAATAAAGAGAATATACTTAGCTAAAGGGGCACTGTATAAGTTTTAAGATTGCCAAAATTCGCGTCCCCAGGCTCTGGCTAAGCCTATCCTGGATCGTGGCGCGCTTCACTGGCCGGTCACGTGTAGTCAAGAACCAGGTTAAAAAGGTTCCTTATATGACACCAGCACCAGTTGAAGATATTATCTGCAAGGTTATTCACGCCTCACAGTGGCGACTTTCATCTGAGGATGGATAACGTCTACCCTAATGGCTGGGCAATGGCGTCTCCTCGTGAGTACGGTACGAGCAGGTCTGCCTCAGAGCTTCTCTCCACGTGTACTGGCAAGCCTCCTCTACCCCACGCCGCGTCCCGCGTTCATTAGACAAATTATTGTCATGAATATCAGTATTTCTCGCATTTACGCTTGAAATGTTGAAGACTGGACGGGTTTATTATTTAGAAGAGGATAATATTATTATTTGCCAATTTAGGGATAGTAAACATATAAGGGAGAGGAATTAATGTCTCCTCATGGCATTCACTCGTGACGCTAACTTTTATTACTAGATAATCGCTATGACTCCAACGCTCTATTCGGCTTTTAGTTGGAGGTCAATTTATCTGTAATTAATTATCATACAGAATGCCTTAGTTATAGAGAATCGAATTTAATTCTCAGATACATTGGATATAATGTGTTTATTGTAATGAAATCTGATGCAATACTGGCGTCGGGTGACGTGAGAATTCTAGCCTACTGCACAGATGAAATTATTAGTACATGAGAATTCTACGTGGTGTTAATTTTACTTACTACAATAATTAGTAGAGTTAGTAATAAGTAATGAGAATACAACAGTGTTGTATTCGGTGTTGGAAATTTCCAACACAGATGTCGAACCACCTTCTAGCGCTGTACCTATCGCGAGGCACTACGCATCAAAAAGTCAACACCAGCAATCAACAGCCAATTAATGCACAACTATATTCTACCCACTTCAAGACTCCGAACCAATATAGAAGCATCAAAAGGAAATATGGGCCAATAGGCCCTCTGCAGTTACTTCCATTTGTATGCTTTCTTATCCAACTAATATCCATTATTTCGTGTTCTGTCTTGTATTTGCCACAAGTTTGTTCCCATCATCCAAAACTGTTGCACCATATTACTTCACCTAAATACGAGTATAAGTAAGACGGATAAGCTGTTTAGTGTTAGTATAAGTATGACTCTGCTTAGTGTTTTCAGGTTACAGTTGGGTGTATAAACTAAAGTCTCTGAAAATGTAATAAGTTATTACGAAACGCGTTCAAATGTCGCGTCAGACTAGAAATAAAAATGAATTTTGGAGAATTGATTTTTCAATTACCGGCATCAGTAAAAAGAAACATAAGAAATATTGAGAAAATTTGTGTTAGAATTATTAATCTCACTTTTTCGGTCATATTTAACAATGTATGTTTACAAGAATAAGACTGCTACCAAAAAATACTAATATATATATATATATATATATATATATATATATATATATATATATATATATATATATATATATATATATATATATATTATTAAATATGATCGAAAAAGTAAGATTAATAATTCTAACACGAATTTTCTCTATCTTTCGTACATTTCTTTTCACTGTTGGTGGTAATTCAAAAATCAATTCTCCAAAATTCATTTATATTTCTAGTCTGACGCGACACTTGAGCGAGTTTCGTAAAACTTATTACATTTTCAAAGACTTTAGTTTACACATATACAACTGAATAGAACTTACACATCTCCGATTTGTTTATATCTACATTTGAGTGAGGTGGATGGGGTGAGGTGCCATTAATAGGGTATTAATTTCATCAACACAAGACAGAACACGAAACAATGGGTATTGAATGGAAGTGATTGTAGAAAGCCTATTGGTCCATATTTCTTGATGCTTCTATATTGGAGCAGAGTCTTGAGGTGGGTAGAATTTAGTTGTGCATTAATTGGCTGTTGAGTGCTGGTGTTGACTTCTTAATGTGTAGTGCCTCGCAAACGTCAAGCCGCCTGCTATCGCTGTATCTATCGATGATTTCTGTGTTGTTTACTAGGATTTCTCTGGCGATGGTTTGGTTGTGGGAAGAGATTATATGTTCCTTAATGGAGCCCTGTTGTTTATGCATCGTTAAACGCCTAGAAAGAGATGTTGTTGTCTTGCCTATATACTGGGTTTTTTGGAGCTTACAGTCCCCAAGTGGGCATTTGAAGGCATAGACGACGTCGGTCGTTAAAGCGTTCTGCTTTGTGTCTGGAGAGTTTCTCATGAGTAGGCTGGCTGTTTTTCTGGTTTTATAGTAAATCGTCAGTTGTATCCTCTGATTTTTGTCTGTAGGGATAACGTTTCTATTAACAATATCTTTCAGGACCCTTGCCTCCGTTTTATGAGCTGTGGAAAAGAAGTTCCTGTAAAATAGTCTAATAGGGGGTATAGGTGTTGTGTTAGTTGTCTCTTCAGAGGTTGCATGGCGTTTCACTTTCCTTCTTATGATGTCTTCGACGAAACCATTGGAGAAGCCGTTGTTGACTAGGACCTGCCTTACCCTACAGAGTTCTTCGTGGACTTGCTTCCATTCTGAGCTGTGGCTTAGAGCACGGTCGACATATGCGTTAACAACACTCCTCTTGTACCTGTCTGGGCCGTCGCTGTTGGCATTTAGGCACATTCCTATGTTTGTTTCCTTAGTGTAGACTGCAGTGTGGAAACCTCCGCTCTTTTCCATGACTGTTACATCTAGAAAGGGCAGCTTCCCATCCTTTTCCATCTCGTAAGTGAAACGCAGCACGGAACTCTGCTCAAATGCCTCCTTCAGCTCCTGCAGATGTCTGACATCAGGTACCTGTGTAAAAATGTCGTCAACATACCTGCAGTATATGGCCGGTTTTAAGTTCATGTCGACTAAGACTTTTTGCTCGATGGTACCCATGTAGAAGTTTGGGTACCCACCCTTCTTGAGCCCGGATGGGCACATGTATAAGCAAGTAGATGGGGTCGCCATGGGTTCTCCCCTAGGTGTCCTGTTTGCAAACTTCTACATGGGTACCATCGAGCAAAAAAAAATATATATATATATATAATATATATATATATAAGGTATATATATATATATATATATATATATATATATATATATATATATATATATATATATATATATATATATATATATATATATATATATATATATATATATATATATATATATATATATATATATATATATATATATATATATATATATATATATTTATATTGTTTGTTGGATGAAGCCACCTTGAGAGTTGTTCACAGGTTCTTTGAGACACTCCTAACACACCCTGTCATATGGTCAAGAGTATACATAATTATTGTGTATTTAAGGTCAGATTATGAATGATTGATCTATGCCAAATTTTACTAGGTGAACCACAGGCAGTAGTTTACATAGAAGATAAACTTGACATATATTGAAGATAGATTTGATGGTGGACTACATTAAGTGACGAGTTTAGCACCACAAGGGATGCTAACACCTATTCTGTTCCTTGTGTACTAAAGTTCCGTATGACGTGAGTTATTACTCGCTAGCGTTAGCGAATGCTGTAAAATTACTTATAGCATTTAGTATGGATGAAAACTAGAGAATGCAACAAGAAGATCTGAACAATCATGGTAACATTGGTGTGAAAGACGGTTCCTCGACTTCAATTTAAGTGAATGTAAGGAAATAAGCGTGGAGGATGAAGTAAGATAATCATATGGTTAGTACACAACGAAGGAAAGGAGGTTTCCATAAGAGGGGAAAAAGAGAGGACTTCGGAGTAGACAGAGCCCCAAGTCTGTCTCCAAAGACGTTGTTCAACAGAATGGCTTTGAGGATCTTGGACAAGGAAGCATTCAAGGAGCTGAACAGTACGTGTGTGTGTGTGTGTGTGTGTGTGTGTGTGTGTGTGTGTGTGTGTGTGTGTGACCTCCCGTACAGGAGTATTATTATCTCTTTTTCAGTCCACTTGTGTTTGATAAAGTTTTGAATATCATAATGTTCTGATTCTTATTTGTCACTTTGATTTTGTTTTCTCTCTATCCTTGTCTGTTTGTCTGTCTGTCTGTCTGTTTGTCAGTCAGTCAGTCTGTGTCCCTATTTGTCTGTCTGTCCCTGACTCTCTATCTGTCTGTCAGTCAGTCAGTCTGTCTGTCTGTCTGTCTGTCTGTCTATCTGTCTCTGTCTGTCTGTCTCGGTCTGTCTCTCTCTCTCTCTCTCTCTCTCTCTCTCTCTCTCTCTCTCTCTCTCTCTCTCTCTCTCTCTCTCTCTCTCTCTCTCTCTCTCTCTCTCTCTCTCTCTCTCTCACACACACGTACGTGCACTTAATCTTTGTTTAGATTACCAACACCTTTCCTATTGAAATATTGCGTCTCAAAGTACCAATTAGCCAATCGACCGGATGGGTCGTAATTAACAGCTATAATTGGACATTTAAATAATGTACTCACGGACATTAGCCCCAGTCTGCACTCTCTCATTATGGCTAATTGAGGTAATTCCTTAACGACTCTAAAATGCAGAGAGGAGGAAGGAGGACGGGCTGCGGGAAGGGGCGAAACTCGTTAGTTACTCATAATACACAATGAATTCTTGAAGTTAATTTAGTAGTTTGGTTTAATAAGTAGCAAAACTAACAAAACTATTATTTGATGCAGAATTTAGTTCTGAGCCACATAAATTTTTATCTCAAATTATATTATTTTTACATCAGATGGTGAGAGATAATCGGCAGCTTAATGATGAGAGTTCCTCCTGGAAATTAAACTAAATTCCGGAAAGAAGCTTTTTCGTAAAGGAATGAAACGAAACAAGACGGAATCTTTGATAAAAGCCAAATTACAAACGTATAACATGCTTATAAAACTTTCTTTATCAAGACCACTCAATAGCTCGGTCTATAGAGCTTCTGCCTCACACGCGTATGGTCCAGTGTTCGAGCCTCCTAGAGCCCAGGTGAATGGAATATAACAAATTTAGCACGGAGAATATAGAAAAGCTAACTCAGGATCATGCAGAGAGCAAGTCACAGTAACCTGGCTGATAACTAAAAACTCAAGACACACATCTGAAAATAAAGGGAGAGACAACGTTTCGGTCCGTCTTGGACCACAATCAAGTATCTTATTACTCAAGGTAATTTTCTTATCTTTTACAGAGCATGACCCTCGCCTCTACACTCACTTCTAAACGCTTCTTTCAAGGTTTTATTAATATATGATACACATTTAGTTCTTCTAATATTATTAATTAATATGAATACCTGAAATTCGAGAAAATCTATATGCATAATAAAGTTTTTGAATAATTAAAATATTTGTTACATAAACACATGTATTTGTTATATTGATTAAAATATTTGTAAAAATAATAATACAAACATTTATTGATTAAAATATTTGTCATATTTATTAATATATTTGTTAGATTTACAACAATTTTTGTTAGATTTGTTAAAATATTTGTTAGATTTAATAAAATATTTGTTATTTTTATTAAATTATATAAGAAATTGATTCAACTGTTTTATTATTTATTAAAATACTTATAAAATGGATTGAAATGTTTTAATATTTATTAAAATAATTGTTTGCATGAACCTTCGATTACTTTTAAATTTACTTATCTAGATCCAAGGTCAGTAATACAATATTGTGACGAATTTCACAATATTAATTACAAAAATAATCGCGTAAAAAATCAAATTTTCTTGTGTTGTGAGACCTAAAACTCAGAACAAATGTCACTATGAGCATAGTGTCATTTGCCACTATGCAAATAGTTGACATGTGCATGGTGTGACATGTGCATAGCTAGGGCATAGTGATATTTGTCACAATGCACATAGTTTGTAATTATTTAGGAACTACTGTTATATAGAGCTGGCTTACTGACACGCTCTTTCAATCCTTTTGACTGTTATATGAGCTATGTTTCACTCACCTGGGCTCTAGGAGACTCGAACCGTGAACCCCAAGCGTGAGATACCGACACTATCTACCGAGCTATTGATTAGTTTTAATATGGAAAGTTTCCATGTGAAGAAATTTTTGAAGAAATTCCTTATAGAGGAATTTATAAAAATTGTCCATATAAATTACAATTTTATGAGCTATGAGTTTTAAATGATTTTGATCCATGGTAGTCCCTAAAATCTGTTGAGTTAAAATGGTGAGGGTGTGTAACGCTTTATACAACTTCAATGATATAATTAGGACATTCCTGCTATCGATCAAATTGTAAATTTTGTGTCATATATTTGGCCAATATCAATCTTACAGCTCTAGTTGTAAGTAATGTTTCTCTTTGGCCTGGTCACTCCACGCCTGGTCACTCCGCGCCTGGTCACTCTGCTCTTGGTCACTCCCTGTCTGGTCACTCCGCTCCTATATCAACTATATAACACATATAGAGGATGTGAAGATAAGGAACTGATATATACCAGGATTGAGAAGCGGTGACCAACGCATATATATATCGAGAGATCAACAAGTTTTGAGGTCACAGGAAAGTGATATCATTGAGAATATCTTTGGGGTTCGACTGGGAGCGTTCTGAGCGCTCGTCTGGGTTACACAGAACGCTGGTTCGATCCCCCATCCTGGGTAGCCAAGGACGCTGGTACGATTCCTGTCCTGCTCTGAAGATCTTCTAAAACACGTACAAATGGTAAAATATTGTCTGAAACAAAAAGCATCTCTCTCTCATTTGTTTTAACAGACAAATTTTGGTTGTATTTCCTGTTATGTTGGTCTGAAAATAACAAAAAGTTCAAATGCGTTTTGTCTTTGTCAATATATTCCTGTGATTGCCAGACACGAGTAACACAAGGCAATATCCGTCATCTGTTCCTGCGTTCATCAGCGGAATATTGCGAACTGAGGGACAATATCCAGCCAGAGATTAATTTTTCAGGTTGCTTGCAAAGCGCCGGAACAAAATCCTTGTCTCGTTCCCCTGTAAGTGTGGAGGAAGATGGTGGCAGGAGTAGCGGGAGTGTCTTCAACAAATCTGTCAAATTTGATGTTTTTTTCGTCCTTCAGAAAGTGTCTATGTCTTTACTGCGTTGGCTTGTGCCTATGTAACGTTTATCTGTGTCTGTGTGGCCGTTTGTCTGTTTCTGTCTGCTTCTCTGTACAGCATTTTTCTGTGTCAGTCTTCTTCTTTGTCTAGTGTTGGTCTGTGTCTTTCTGTTTATTTGAGTAACATTGTGTGAGTTTGTGGTCTGTGTGTCAATCTCAGCATCTTCCTGTTCCTCCATTTATGTTATTGTCTAGATATTTACCTCTGCCTATTTTAAAATTCTCTCTTTTGTGTCCTCCCTAATTTTATTTTTTAAATTTGCTTACGTCTATGTACTTTTAGTGTACCTATAAGACAGACCGTCTCTTTGTTCGTCTGTCCAAAGTAGGAGGGAAGACGGATACCTGGAGTATCTTCCGGGGGTCAACAGCCCTGCGGCTCGGTCTTCGACCAGGCCTCCCTTCCGGCCAGCCTCAACCAAATTTGAAGAGAAAGTCATCTAGGATACAGCACGGACCTAGGATGATCGATATAGGCCTAAGTTAACAGATAAAAATTAAGAAATATTACTAATTTAAGTCATATTATTACATACAAACCCCCTAGGCCAATTTCAAAGAGTATTTCAATAAGTCAGTTGTACAATATGGTTTGTGATTAACGTAGAGTTGTTACTGGAAGGGAAAATAATGGAAAAAGGATGAGAAAAAAAGAAAAAGCAAGAAATCCGAGACATGTTTCTTTGGGACATTGCGACATTTGCAAATTGGGACATGGCGACATTGCAACATACACGACCTTTGTTTCAGTGCTTCTTGAGAGGGGAGCAGGGCGAAGGGGGGAGGGGGAAAGAGAACGATGGGGAAGAGATAGCTATCTCAATCCCCTCGTCCCCCCTAGATATAGCTATATAGAGATATAGCTAGTGAGATATATAGCTAGATAGAGAGATAGCTAGAGAGAGACATCCATTTATCCATGTATCTATCAATTTATCCCTCCATCTACCTTTATGTCTAGCCATCTATCCTTCCATCTCTTACTCTATTTATCATTCATCTATATTTCTATCTATCCATCTATTCATCCTTTTTTTCATTTTAGTGAATTTTGGTTGTGTTGGATTGTTTTTACTGTATTTTAATTTAAGAGCTTTTTAATATCTTTTTTAGAGTATTTTGATCTAATAAATTATTTATTAGATCAAATATTTTTGTCTTTGGAGGTAAGCTCTAATAGGCGAGCTCACGAGTCAGGAAAATTTAAACAACGGGAAAAAGCTAACAAATTTACCTGCTGTGTGTTGACATCTGTGATGTTGCTCTCCTCATTTTTATGCAATGAATTCAAGCAATACTTGCATATTTTGGGCCCAAATTATCATATCCCCTGCAGAGTGACAACGGCTTCGTTTAGGTTCGTGTATTTCAAAAGAGTATCATTATTGAGGAATTGTGTTTTCACCTAGATGTATTTGCAAGAGTCGAGCTTTAGTTCCGAAGCCCAGACTTTCCAGGAACTCGATTTGTTAATGAATGCTTTCCTTGATGCTTTGATGATGTCGTTTCAACATCATTTTTAACCCAATGTCCGTGACTCGTCTGCATTTTAAATTTCCATTAATTTCTTCTCATTTCCATTATTACCCCATTTTGAACATTGATGCTTCCTCTACTATAACCTTGTACGATGCTCTCATGTCATCCAAGGTCATTCCTACAATCAAGACTTACATTCTCGATTGTAGGTCTCATATATGCTGTATACAATACTCTGAAGGTTTCCTTGTGTAGGTTTCTGAAGGCTAAAGGAACATTTGCACGTCTTATTTATGCTGCAGACATTGTCCTGCTGCTGTGCGCCTCTGGTGTCATATTCGAAGTTATGTAGACACTCAAGGAAATATTACTAATCTTCTAGGCTCTCTGAGACTAGAAGGTGTTTTCCCTTCAAGTTATGTTACTCCTGAGATATTCTTGTTCTCCTTCTATTTTCATAACATTGCCCATTTCAGGGTTAAAATTCAGAAGTCGTTTATGAGATTCTCTTACTTGCTCGCACGACTTTTCCTCTCTATTATCTCTCATCAATAAATTTGTGTTAGTTATTTACAAACATGGATATGAACGCGTCTATGTTCTATGTAAGATCATTGATATAAAAACAATATAGGTTCTGATATAGTATTTTGTGGCATTCCGCTCTTGACTTCTTTCTATTCTCACTTCAATCACACCCTCCTCACTCTCACGTAACAAATAGGAAGACATGTATGGCGGGGGAAATGATGGTACAGTCCCAGATGCTCTATACTTTACACATTTCGGTTACCTATTTAGCCTTTCATTTGTCCGTTCATTAAAAACGGGGAGAGACGCATGAATCCCCTACTCATGATGACAGGCTCACCCAGTCGGATAATAATAGGCACAGAGTCTGGTTGCTTTAGAAATAGGAGTAAAGGATTGTCGTTAACACTAGGGAAATGAGGGAGGAAGAGAGGTGGGTCATGATGATTCTGAGGATAGAATAGAGGAGAGATGATTTACCCATTTAAAGGGGGAAGGCATTGAGGATACAACAAAGGATGTGAGGGGGGGATGGAACCGGAGAAAGCTGCCCCCGCCCACACCAATTATTGTATATATTTAATAGGTTGTCCTTAAATTATTGTACCTTGGTATAATCTACAATACTGATATCATCTGAATCAAACTATTCTTTAAGTCGATCATTTTATCCATCAAAATACATTGTAGTAAGGGCAACGTTTATAACACATAAAGAGCAGACATTTATTTTCCTATGATTTACTGTATACTCTTAACTCAATGTTTCAGCGTGTTACTGAATACAAACTTGGGTATGCGTATGGAAATGTCAAGACACACAAGCCTGGAAACCCACTTCGGCCAATCATCAGCTAGATACCCACACCCAGGTACAGACTGGCAAAGCGACTCAACGGCTTGCTGACCCCTTATGTTCCTTGCGCCTTCAGCCTGAAGTTTCCAAAAAAATTTGGTGACTTACTGCGGGGAACACGGGCCACAGGGATAAGAGCCTCGTTGGACGTAGAATCACTGTTTACCAACGTTCCTGTGGATGAAACAATCGGGATGATAGCGGACAGAGTGTATCTTGATCCGGTCTCTACTCCTCTTGACATACCAGAAAAAATTCTAAGGAAACTACTCCAAGCTTGTACTAAAGAGGCACCCTTCTTGAGCCCGGATGGGCAAATGTATAAGCAAGTGGATGGGGTCGCCATGGGTTCTTCCCTAGGTGTCCTGTTTGCGAACTTCTACATGGGTACCATCGAACAGAAGGTCTTAGTCGACATGAACTAGAAACCGGTCATATACAGCAGGTATGTTGACGACATTTTTACACAGGTACCTGATGTCAGACATCTGCAGGAGGTGAAAGAGGCATTTGAGCGGAATTCTATGTTGCTTTTCACTTACGAGATGGAGAAGGATGGGAAGCTGCCCTTTCTAGATGTAACAGTCATGGAAAAGAGCGGAGGTTTCCACACTGCAGTCGAAACTATCGGAAACAAACATAGGAATGTGCCTCAATGCCAACAGCGACTGCCCAGACAGGTACAAGAGGAGTGTTGTTAACGCTTATGTCAACCGTGCTCTTAGCTACAGCTCAGGATGGAAGCAAGTCGATGAAGAACTCTGTAGGGTAAGGCAGGTCCTAGTCAACAACGGCTTCTCCAATGATTTCGTTGAAGACATCATAAGAAGGAAGCCGAAACGCCATGCAACCTCTGAAGAGACAACTAACACAACACCTATACCCCCTATTAGACTATTTTACAGGAACTTCTTTTCCACAGCTCATAAAACAGAGGAAAGGGTCCTGAACGATATTGTTGATAGGAACGTTATCCCTACAGACAAAAATCAAAAGATACAATTGACGATTTACTATAAAACCAAAAAGACGTCCAACCTACTCATGAGAAACTCTCCAGACACAAAGCAGAATGCTTTAAATGAGACCAACGTCGTCTATGCCTTCAAATGCTCACTTAGGGACTTTAAGCCTCAAAGAACTCAGTATATAGGCAAGACAAAAACATCTCTTTTCAGGCGAGTAACGATGGCTCCATAAGCAACAGGGCTCCATTAAGGAATATATAATCTCTTCCCACAACCAGACCATCACCAGAGAAATCTTAACAAACAACACAGAAATCATCGATAGATACAGCGATAGCAGGCGGCTGGACATCTGCGAGGCACTACACATCAAGAAGTCAACACCAGCAATCAACAGCCAATTAATGCACAACTATATTCTATCCACTTCACGACTCCGCACCAATATAGAAGCATCAAGAAATATGGGCCAATAGGCCCTTTGCAGTTACTTCCATTCTTCCTTCTAATTTACCCAATTTATACCCATTGTTTCGTGTTCTGGCTTGTGTTGAAAGTTTTGTTCACCTCATCCAAAACTGTTCTAACATATCACCTCACCCAAATGCGGGTATATAAGATGAAAGCTGTTTAAATTATAGCATGGACACAGAAAATGAGAGTGCTGGCGCTGCTCTTTGCACGACCAGCGTACAGGCATATTGGAGACTGGGAGGACTAGTATCATCAACCCAAACTGAGCTGTTTGCCATACAACAGGCATTCGCATATGTGATTGCAGAAAACACTCAAAATGCAATCATACACGCAGACTCAAAAGCTGCACTTCAAATACTAGGACAAAAACAGTGGAAAGATAATGTGGAAATAATTACCACCATTTTGTATCTTGGAGCAGTCGCTAAAGGCAAAGGACTCAACATAACTTTAAACTGGATCCCATCCCATATTGGAATCCCATTAAATGAAAAAGCTGATGAAATTGCTAAATTGGCAACTCGTCATCCAGTGATACATAAAACAATTCAACCCAGCCTAGAGAACATAAAAAGCATCATCACCAAAAAACTCTCACATCTCAACAAAGCCTACCTGCACCAGAGAATAGCTGAAGGTTTGCCATCTGCAACATGGTATCTTCAGGCAACCAAATTAGAAAGGTTAAATATCCCCAAAGGAATCCACAGGGAAATAGCAGTTAAGCTATATAGGCTACGTCTAGGTTAAAGATGCAACTGGGAGATTGGTGAACCCCGACAGAGAGAGTGCATCTTCTGCCAAATTGTCACAGAAAAGCCATTACTTCACTATCTTCTGGAATGTAAAGCAACCAATGACCTTAGAAGAGCTTTAAGAGTTCCTGAATCATGCAGTGGCCACCCTGAAGCCATCAACACAGCCACTCTCCTGGTCAACAAAGGTGTCCAGCAGCTGGACACCCTCATAAAGACTGTGAAGCAGTATCCTCCCCCGCGATAACAGCTTGATGGTTAAATGCAACCTCAGAATACTGAGAAAAAAAAATTGTACCACTTACGGGCTATTCATGCCCGTGCCACCTCTTGCGTGGCTTAATCTTTATCAATCAATCAATCTAAATTATAGCATAGTAGAACTCTGTTTAATGTTTGCAGGTTATAGTTGTGTGTGTGTAAACTAAAGTCCTTGATAATGTAAGAAGTTATTACAAAACGCGTTCAAGTGTCGCTCAGACTATAAATAAAAATGAATTTTGGAGAATTAATTTTTCAATTACCGTCGACAGTGAAAAGAACAAAAGAAATATTGAGAAAATTCGTGTTAGAATTATTAATCTCACTTTTTCGGTCATATTAAATATTATATGTTACAAGAAAGACTGCTACCAAAATATACTAATATAAATATATATATATATATATATATATATATATATATATATATATATATATATATATATATATATATATATATATATATATATATATATATATATATACTAATATATATATATATATATATATATATATATATATATATATATATATATATATATATATATATATATATATATATATATATATATATATATATATATATATATATATATATATATGTCGTACCTAGTAGCCAGAACGCACTTCTCAGCCTACTATGCAAGGCCCGATTTGCCTAATAAGCCAAGTTTTCCTTAATTAATATATTTTCTCAATTGTTTTTCTTATGAAATGATAAAGCTACCCATTTCATTATGTATGAGGTCAATTTTTTTTAATGGAGTTAAAATTAACGTAGATAAATGACAGAACCTAACCAACCCTACCTAACCTAACCTAACCTATCTTTATAGGTTAGGTTAGGTTAGGTAGCCAAAAAAGTTAGGTTAGGTTAGGTTAGGTAGGTTAGGTAGTCGAAAAACAATTATTTCATGAAAACTTGGCTTATTAGGCAAATCGGGCCTTGCACAGTAGGCTGAGAAGTGCGTTCTGGTTAGTAGATACGACATATATATATATATATATATATATATATATATATATATATATATATATATATATATATATATATATATATATATATATATATATATATATATATATATATATATATATATATATATATATATATATATATATATATATATATATATATATATATATATATATATATATATATATATATAACTGAAAACTCACACCCCAGAAGTGACTCGAACCCATACTCCCACAACTGGTATGTACAGGGACGCCTTAATCCGCTTGACCATCACGACCGGACAAAAGGAAGTGATAGCCGAGGCTATATGAACCACTTCCCCGCCGGCACTCGGATGGTAATCTTGGGCATAGCATTTTATCAAATCACCTCATTCTTTGGGGCACACTTGAGGAACACAAATGCAAACAAGCCTGAATGGTCCCCAGGACTATATACAACTGAAAACTCACACCCCAGAAGTGACTCGAACCCATACTCCCACAACTGGTATGTACAGAGACGCCTTAATCCGCTTGACCATCACGACCGGACAAAAGGAAGTGATAGCCGAGGCTATATGAACCACTTCCCCGCCGGCACTCGGATGGTAATCTTGGGCATAGCATTTTATCAAATCACCTCATTCTTTGGGGCACACGTGAGGAACACAAATGCAAACAAGCCTGAATGGTCCCCAGGACTATATACAACTGAAAACTCACACCCCAGAAGTGACTCGAACCCATACTCCCACAACTGGTATGTACAGGGACGCCTTAATCTGCTTGACCATCACGACCGGACAAAAGGAAGTGATAGCCGAGGCTATATGAACCACTTCCCCGCCGGCACTCGGATGGTAATCTTGGGCATAGCATTTTATCAAATCACCTCATTCTTTGGGGCACACGTGAGGAACACAAATGCAAACAAGCCTGAATGGTCCCCTGTACATACCAGTTGTGGGAGTATGGGTTCGAGTCACTTCTGGGGTGTGAGTTTTCAGTTGTATATAGTCCTGGGGACCATTCAGGCTTGTTTGCATATATATATATATATATATATATATATATATATATATATATATATATATATATACATATATATACATAAGTATTCCACAGGATAAGCGTGTATACAGTTTTCACATATAAATACATCCGAGCAGAAAAAATAATTTAGCCTTTTGATCCTACTGTTTTATATATATTTTATGCCTCATTAGCCGCCAACGACCGGTCACGCCAGTGAATTACAACGCGTACTGATGTTGGCACGCCCGAGAAGAGTCTTATAACGCTCTGGGGATGTGCGTATAACATATATGGAACGCTGAACCTTCCTAGGAATAACCGTCCCTTCTAGTACCTATCAGAAACCTTTTGAATTCTTAAAAAAGAACTGGGAAATAATAAGACAATCTTGTGTGTTGACTAGATACCTCTCAGAGTGCTGTTAGTGGAATCATCAGAGAAGTAATCCTTCTCTCAAAGGATTTATCATCAGAGAAGTAATCCTTCTCTAACAGTGTTTATGTTAATAGAAACATGTTACTAATCCCATCGACTTGATCGTGAGACAATTCCTTGGTTATTTCAAAGGAAGTAGATGAGCATCAGGGAGTCATGTTTGAGTGGGGAGCCGTTGGTAGTGGAGGGCCTCAGGCTTCCGCTCTCAAACCTCAGATGATGATAGAACATACGAACAACTGAGATATTGGGATAAACACCATTAACCAATGTCACATAAGTTGAGCTGGAAATATATTGAGCCGAAAGATTAAAATTAGTTAAAAATGAGTAAATGTTAATAAATAGACTAAAGATTGGCAGATGCACTTTGAAAGTTGACATATTTAGGGTTTTGTATCTTAGAAATAATTTGAGAGTCACATAATTTCAGCTCTAAAACACGAGATGAGAGACAGCCTCGTCACATGATGGGAAAGTCTGGTCACGTGCATGGGGAACCACGTCACGTGCATGGAGAACCACGTTACGTGCATGGAGAACCTGGTCACGTGCATGGTGAACCACGTCACGTGCATGGAGAACCTGGTCACGTGCATGGAGAACCTGGTCACGTGCATGGAGAACCACGTCACGTGCATGGAGAACCACGTTACGTGCATGGAGAACCTGGTCACGTGCATGGTGAACCACGTCACGTGCATGGAGAACCTGGTCACGTGCATGGAGAACCTGGTCACGTGCATGGAGAACCACGTCACGTGCATGGAGAACCACGTTACGTGCATGGAGAACCTGGTCACGTGCATGGGGCACCAGGTCACGTGCATGGTGAACCACGTCACGTGCATGGAGAACCTGGTCACGTGCATGGAGAACCTGGTCACGTGCATGGAGAACCACGTCACGTGCATGGAGACCCTGGTCACGTGCATGGAGAACCTGGTTACGTGCATGGAGAACCTGGTCACGTGCATGTAGAACCTGGTCACGTGCATGGAGAACCTGGTCACGTGCATGGAGAACCTGGTCACGTGCATGGAGAACCTGGTCACGTGCATGGAGAACCACGTCACGTGCATGGAGAACCTGGTCACGTGCATGGAGAACCTGGTCACGTGCATGGAGAACCTGGTCACGTGCATGGAGAACCTGGTCACGTGCATGTAGAACCTGGTCACGTGCATGTAGAACCTGGTCACGTGCATGGAAAACCTGGCCACGTGCATGGAAAACCTGGTCACGTGTATGGAGAACCACGTCACGTGCATGGAGAACCTGGTCACGTGCATGGAGAACCACGTCACGTGCATGGAGAACCTGGTCACGTGCATGGAGAACCTGGTCACGTGCATGGAGAACCTGGTCACGTGCATGGAGAACCTGGTCACGTGCATGGAGAACCACGTCACGTGCATGGAGAACCTGGTCACGTGCATGGAGAACCACGTCACGTGCATGGAGAACCTGGTCACGTGCATGGAGAACCTGGCCACATGCATGGAGAACCTGGTCACGTGCATGGAGAACCACGTCACGTGCATGGAAAACCTGGTCACGTGCATGGAGAACCTAGTCACGTGCATGGAGAACCTTGTCACGTGCATGTAGAACCTGGTCACGTGCATGGAGAACCTGGTCACGTGCATGTAGAACCTGGTCACGTGCATGTAGAACCTGGTCACGTGCATGGTGAACCTGGTCACGTGCATGGGGAACCTGGTCACGTGCATGGAGAACCTGGTCACGTGCATGGAGAACCACGTCACGTGTATGGAGAACCTGGTCACGTGCAAGGAGAACCTAGTCACGTGCATGGAGAACCTGGTCACGTGCATGGAGAACCTGGTCACGTGCATGGGGAACCTGGTCACGTGCATGGAGAACCACGTCACGTGCATGGAGAACCTGGTCACGTGCATGGAGAACCTAGTCACGTGCATGGAGAACCTGGTCACGTGCATGTAGAACCTTGTCACGTGCATGTAGAACCTGGTCACGTGCATGGTGAACCTGGTCACGTGCATGGAGAACCTGGTCACGTGCATGGTGAACCTGGTCACGTGCATGGAGAACCTGGTCACGTGCATGGTGAACCTGGTCACGTGCATGGTGAACCTGGTCACGTGCATGGTGAACCTGGTCACGTGCATGGGGAACCTGGTCACGTGCATGGTGAACCTGGTCACGTGCAGAGAACGAGAGTCTGGTCACGTGCATGGGGAACCTGGTCACGTGCATGGAGAACCTGGTCACGTGCATGGTGAACCTGGTCACGTGCATGGGGAACCTGGTCACGTGCATGGGGAACCTGGTCACGTGCATGGTGAACCTGGTCACGTGCATGGTGAACCTGGTCACGTGCATGGGGAACCTGGTCACGTGCATGGTGAACCTGGTCACGTGCATGGTGAACCTGGTCACGTGCATGGGGAACCTGGTCACGTGCATGGTGAACCTGGTCACGTGCATGGTGAACCTGGTCACGTTCATGGTGAACCTGGTCACGTGCATGGTGAACCTGGTCACGTGCATGGTGAACCTGGTCACGTGCATGGTGAACCTGGTCACGTGCATGGTGAACCTGGTCACGTGCAGAGAACGAGAGTCTGGTCACGTGCATGGGGAACCTGGTCACGTGCATGGAGAACCTGGTCACGTGCATGGTGAACCTGGTCACGTGCATGGGGAACCTGGTCACGTGCATGGGGAACCTGGTCACGTGCATGGTGAACCTGGTCACGTGCATGGTGAACCTGGTCACGTGCATGGGGAACCTGGTCACGTGCATGGTGAACCTGGTCACGTGCATGGAGAACCTGGTCACGTGCATGTAGAACCTGGTCACGTGCATGGTGAACCTGGTCACGTGCATGGGGAACCTGGTCACGTGCATGGTGAACCTGGTCACGTGCATGGTGAACCTGGTCACGTGCATGGGGAACCTGGTCACGTTCATGGTGAACCTGGTCACGTGCATGGTGAACCTGGTCACGTGCATGGTGAACCTGGTCACGTGCATGGTGAACCTGGTCACGTGCATGGTGAACCTGGTCACGTGCATGGTGAACCTGGTCACGTGCATGGGGAACCTGGTCACGTGCATGGTGAACCTGGTCACGTGCATGGTGAACCTGGTCACGTGCATGGTGAACCTGGTCACGTGCATGGTGAACCTGGTCACGTGCATGGTGAACCTGGTCACGTGCATGGTGAACCTGGTCACGTGCATGGGGAACCTGGTCACGTGCATGGAGAACCTGGTCACGTGCATGGTGAACCTGGTCACGTGCATGGTGAACCTGGTCACGTGCATGGTGAACCTGGTCACGTGCATGGTGAACCTGGTCACGTGCATGGGGAACCTGGTCACGTGCATGGTGAACCTGGTCACGTGCAGAGAACGAGAGTCTGGTCACGTGCATGGGGAACCTGGTCACGTGCATGGAGAACCACGTCACGTGCATGGAGAACCTGGTCACGTGCATGGAAAACCTAGTCACGTGCATGGAGAACCTGGTTACGTGCATGTAGAACCTAGTCACGTGCATGTAGAATCTGGTCACGTGCATGGTGAACCTGGTCACGTGCATGCTGAACCTGGTCACGTGCATGGTGAACCTGGTCACGTGCATGGTGAACCTGGTCACGTGCATGGTGAACCTGGTCACGTGCATGGTGAACCTGGTCACGTGCATGGTGAACCTGGTCACGTGCATGGGGAACCTGGTCACGTGCATGGGGAACCTGGTCACGTGCATGGTGAACCTGGTCACGTGCATGGTGAACCTGGTCACGTGCATGGGGAACCTGGTCACGTGCATGGTGAACCTGGTCACGTGCAGAGAAAGAGAGTCAGGTCACGTGCATGGGGAACCTGGTCACGTGCATGGAGAACCTGGTCACGTGCATGGTGAACCTGGTCACGTGCATGGGGAACCTGGTCACGTGCATGGGGAACCTGGTCACGTGCATGGTGAACCTGGTCACGTGCATGGTGAACCTGGTCACGTGCATGGGGAACCTGGTCACGTGCATGGTGAACCTGGTCACGTGCATGGTGAACCTGGTCACGTGCATGGGGAACCTGGTCACGTGCATGGTGAACCTGGTCACGTGCATGGTGAACCTGGTCACGTTCATGGTGAACCTGGTCACGTGCATGGTGAACCTGGTCACGTGCATGGTGAACCTGGTCACGTGCATGGTGAACCTGGTCACGTGCATGGTGAACCTGGTCACGTGCAGAGAACGAGAGTCTGGTCACGTGCATGGGGAACCTGGTCACGTGCATGGAGAACCTGGTCACGTGCATGGTGAACCTGGTCACGTGCATGGGGAACCTGGTCACGTGCATGGGGAACCTGGTCACGTGCATGGTGAACCTGGTCACGTGCATGGTGAACCTGGTCACGTGCATGGTGAACCTGGTCACGTGCATGGTGAACCTGGTCACGTGCATGGTGAACCTGGTCACGTGCATGGCGAACCTGGTCACGTGCATGGTGAACCTGGTCACGTGCATGGTGAACCTGGTCACGTGCATGGTGAACCTGGTCACGTGCATGGTGAACCTGGTCACGTGCATGGTGAACCTGGTCACGTGCATGGAGAACCTGGTCACGTGCATGGAGAACCTGGTCACGTGCATGGTGAACCTGGTCACGTGCATGGTGAACCTGGTCACGTGCATGGTGAACCTGGTCACGTGCATGGTGAACCTGGTCACGTGCATGGGGAACCTGGTCACGTGCAGGGTGAACCTGGTCACGTGCAGAGAACGAGAGTCTGGTCACGTGCATGGGGAACCTGGTCACGTGCATGGAGAACCACGTCACGTGCATGGAGAACCTGGTCACGTGCATGGAAAACCTAGTCACGTGCATGGAGAACCTGGTCACGTGCATGTAGAACCTAGTCACGTGCATGTAGAACCTGGTCACGTGCATGGTGAACCTGGTCACGTGCATGGAGAACCTGGTCACGTGCATGGTGAACCTTGTCACGTGCATGGTGAACCTGGTCACGTGCATGGTGAACCTGGTCACGTGCATGGTGAACCTGGTCACGTGCATGGTGAACCTGGTCACGTGCATGGGGAACCTGGTCACATGCATGGTGAACCTGGTCACGTGCAGAGAACGAGAGTCTGGTCACGTGCATGGGGAACCTGGTCACGTGCATGGAGAACCTGGTCACGTGCATGGTGAACCTGGTCACGTGCATGGGGAACCTGGTCACGTGCATGGGGAACCTGGTCACGTGCATGGTGAACCTGGTCACGTGCATGGTGAACCTGGTCACGTGCATGGGGAACCTGGTCACGTGCATGGTGAACCTGGTCACGTGTATGGTGAACCTGGTCACGTGCATGGGGAACCTAGTCACGTGCATGGGGAACCTGGTCACGTGCATCGTGAACCTGGTCACGTGCATGGTGAACCTGGTCACGTGCATGGTGAACCTGGTCACGTGCATGGTGAACCTGGTCACGTGCATGGGGAACCTGGTCACGTGCATGGTGAACCTGGTCACGTGCATGGTGAACCTGGTCACGTGCATGGGGAACCTGGTCACGTGCATGGGGAACCTGGTCACGTGCATGGGGAACCTGGTCACGTGCATGGTGAACCTGGTCACGTGCATGGTGAACCTGGTCACGTGCATGGGGAACCTGGTCTAGTGCATGGGGAACCTGGTCACGTGCATGGGGAACCTGGTCACGTGCATGGGGAACCTGGTCACGTTCATGGTGAACCTGGTCACGTGCATGGTGAACCTGGTCACGTGCATGGTGAACCTGGTCACGTGCATGGTGAACCTGGTCACGTGCATGGGGAACCTGGTCACGTGCATGGTGAACCTGGTCACGTGCATGGTGAACCTGGTCACGTGCATGGTGAACCTGGTCACGTGCATGGGGAACCTGGTCACGTGCATGGTGAACCTGGTCACGTGCATGGGGAACCTGGTCACGTGCATGGTGAACCTGGTCACGTGCAGAGAACGAGAGTCTGGTCACGTGCATGGGGAACCTGGTCACGTGCATGGAGAACCACTTGACCATCACGACCGGACAAAATGAGGTGATAGCCGAGGCATTTGTGTTCCTCACGTGTGCCCCTAAGAATGAGGTGATTTGGTAAAATGCTATGCCCAAGATAACTATCCGAGTGCCGGCGGTGGGGTGGTTCAAATAGCCTCGGCTATCACCTCATTTTGTCCGGTCGTGATGGTCAAGTGGATTAAGGCGTCTTGTACATACCAGTTGTGTTGCTTCTGGGAGTATGGGTTCGAGTCAGTTCTGGGGTGTGAGTTTTCAGTTGCATATTGTCCAGGGGACCATTCTGGCTTGTTCGCATTTGTGTTCCTCACGTGTGCCCCTAAGAATGAGGTGATTTGGTAAAATGCTATGCCCAAGATAACTATCCGAGTGCCGGCGGTGGGGTGGTTCAAATAGCCTCGGCAATCACCTCATTTTGTCCGGTCGTGATGGTCAAGTGGATTGAGGCGTCTTGTACATACCAGTTGTGTTGCTTCTGGGAATATGGGTTCGAGTCACTTCTGGGGTGTGAGTTTTCAGTTGCATATTGTCCAGGGGACCATTCTGGCTTGTTCGCATATATATATATATATATATATATATATATATATATATATATATATATATATATATATATATATATATATATATATATATATATATATATACCGAGAGATATACCTCATTTATCTGTGTATATACAAAGAGCTTACTTCAGCCCTGGGCAATGTACAGAAAAATGTATACCTGCTGATTCATCAATAAACTACTGTAGTTTATATAATCCACAAGCTCAACATTAAATCATACACGGCCATATTTAAAATTACGTTTTGAATTTCTTTCTACCACTCCTTTGTCTAACCAAATATTCGTATTGACAATTCAAACACTTAAAAAAGCTCTTTCTGACATTAGTGTGGGTTACGTGTGCCTGATGTGACCATCTGTAACGCCGTCTTCTGCTGTTCCCAGCTAGTTGTAATTATTGTTTTTTTGTGATCGTGTGTGTTTGTTTGTGTATATTTGTGTGGTACGGATATTCCCAGTAGCACGGACTACGGTGAGCCCTTAGTGGACTTACCTGGCTCAGGAGCGGGACTGTAACTGGCCCGTAACGCAACGCGATCATATCGGATTTATACCATTGGAAGGTCAGGTATATACACTTAGGTAACATACAAATGCTAATAATATACTAATAATGACTCGCTACATAATGATACATTTTCATGAAAACTAAATTAAATAGTTTTTTTTATATACAAACCCAGCAAAATGCAGTTTATTTTGGTTTAAATTTTGTATAAATCATTATACTTTGATGGCTGTCTTATAAATGCATTGCATACAGATTTTAATTGGAGTTTTTAACGCAGCTTGCAACATGCGGTGCACATCTGACATTAATGTTCTTTATATTAACCAATAATTATTGATATTTCAGGCGTGCCATCCTTACATCGCCGACTGTGTTGCTAAAGGTCGTGTTGAGGATGGCGATAAACGTGTTGGTACCCCTGCTAATCCCATTGGGAGAACAGCTCACAAATGGTAAGTCTCTTATCATTGATCCGTTCCTTAAGCCTTGGATAATTTACGGCTTAATATTTTTCACAGGTATTTACTCTTGTTAGCTGGATATAGTATGCGTGGTTGTCCTTCAAGGTAGGGTAATAGTCGCGATAAATAAGTTGTACTTAAACTTGCTTATCTTGCTTGATATTTCTTACTTTGTTCAGCTTTGGGTCAAATATTGTAAAGATTCTAAAAACTGGTGCTCTTTGAAGTGCTATGAATATTTGGAACATGGATAATAATGGAATCCTCTAGCCTATTGGCCTATGCAATGCTGGGTTACAGCTTTGTTGTGTGTGTGTTTTCAGGTGGAAAGTTTGTTCAAATCCTCTTTGTCAAGGTTCCTAAAGGCTACACGAATGTTCGGGGTCGTTGCATACGCTGCTGGTATTGTCCTAATTATGAGCACCTAAAACGTCGAGCTTTATGATAAGTCAACTTTCTGCCCTTCTTCAGTGACTGTCTCAAGTCGTTGTGATTGAATCATTTAGTTTACTGACGAATATTAAAAACTAAATTTGTGCTAGTAATGATCCCTGTGGTACTCTGCTTCTTATTCCCTTCAATTATGATTGCAACTATTTGACTATAACTTTGCTTCCTGTTAAGTACAGATTCGCATTCCGTGTGAGAACGATTATTGTTATTCCGGCTTCCTTCTAATGTTTATATACATGACTTGTGAAGTACTTTGTCCCGAGCTTTCTGGCAGTTCAAAAGTTGCGATAAAGTCCTTCTCTTTCCTGCTTGATCACCTACATGATATTTTGCTGTAGAATTCAAGTCGGGTTGCTAGACCACAGGTCCCTTCATGGATATGTAATACTTTATTTTTGTTATATTATGAAAT